>CAUYQU010047583.1:0-33939 GCA_963574635.1 Cheracebus regulus | reverse complement strand
CCCGCTGATGAAGTTTTTCTGTTTCTTAGTTTTCCTTTGGCAGACGCCCCTTCCCCACAGAGCCGGACCTTCCTGGGTTCGCTGTGCTTGCTGTGAAACTCTCAGTCCTCAGCGCTTCCAATTGCTGTTCTCCTTGTGGGGTTGGGACCAGCCGAGCCCGTCCGTCCCGTATACTCCGCACCGGGAAGCGCCGCGCTGGGGCACCGGCAAAACAGCCGCGCCGGCCAAACGAGTTGTGCTGGCGACCCCTGTGGCTCCTCTGCTAGGAATCTCCCAGTCTGTGGGCAACACAAATTTGTCGGAAAGTGTGGCGTCCACTCGTTCTCTGCGCTTTCACTGGGAGCTACATTCCTGAGCTGTTGCTAATCGGCCATCTTGAATCTCTCTCGATTTTCTTTTTTTTTGAGATGGAGTCTTGCTCTGTCACGAGGCTGGAGTGCAGTGGCGCAATCCTGGCTCACTGCAACCTCCACCTCCCAGGTTCAAGCAATTCTTCTGCCTCAGCCTCCCGAGTAGCTGGGACCACAGGCACGTGCCACCATGCCCGGCTATTTTTTGTATTTTTAGTAGAGATGGGGTTTCACCATGTTGGCCAGGATGATCTCGATCTCTTGACCTCGTGATCCACCTGCCTCGGCCTCCCAGAGTGCTGGGATTACAGGCGTGAGCCACCGTGCCCAGCCCTAAAATGATTTTTAAAGAATAAAGTTAAGAAGATAGCTAATCTTGACTATAGCACCACTATGCCAAGCATCTTGGTGTTTTGCCAGTTAACCTTAGTGTTGAATTGTTAATATACTAATCTTCTTTGACCTAAAATAAAACCATCAAAAAACAGAAAAAAAGAATCTCAAAAGCTATTTTTTCCTGCTTAACCCAATGGGCCATGAGTTATATTCCTTCCATGGTCGCCAGTAGGCACCAGACCTGACATTCCTGAAATTTTTGGTTCATTTAGAATTATCTGGATAAAATTGGTTTAAATGACTGTTTGTGTGCCTTTACTTCCCATTCTCCAGGCTCTTGTTGAGCACCTGTTATTCAGTGCAAAGCAGAGTGGAAAATAGAGAAATAAGCCCTATGCCTACCTTGCCCTCAAACTGTCAGATAGTCAATGAAGGAGATAAGATATATACATAAATAAAAATACTATAAGGTAAAAAGTGGGAGTAGCCATAAGAGAATAAAACTTCCGATCTGGAGAGGATTAAATTAGGCTTCATGGGAAAGAGGCTTTTGAGTTAGAACTTGGAAATGGGAAAAAAGAATGCACATTCTGTTAAAGCTTAACAAAGCAATGAGCATATCTGATGTACAGAGAGAACAAAAAGCTGTTTGATTTAACCAAAAAAGCATGTTGTATAAGATCTTATAACTGTCACAGAAAGGCATTTGAATTTCGTTTTCTTAGAGGAAGAAATTCACGAAGAGTTTTTAACACGAGGGGGAAACATTAAAGTTTTGGTTTAGTATGATTGGTTCATCCCGAGCCAGCTCTCAACACTTCCTGGAACAAGAACATATTCAATTTATGTTTAAGGACTTGTTGAGTGTGGGGGGGTTGCTGAGAGGGGAGACGATGAGAGCAATGCAAGTGATATTTTATTAGAGCCTAGACTGGGAAGCAGAGTGCAGAGGAGTAACAGATGAGAACAATTTTGTAAAGACACAGTAGATATAATTTGACATCAGATATCAAGATGATAGAGAAGGATGGGAAAGAATCAAATATAAATTCACCGGTATCATGAGGATAGTAGTAACATTGTTCAAAGTACAAACTATTAGATATATTATTTCTGATTACTTAAAAAATTTGTAAATATTGTTCTGAACCTTCTTGATGACAATTTGCACACATATTCCACCTGTAATAAACCATCATATGATACAGTGAGGTGAAATAGAGCCAAAGATGGCAGGACGTGTTTTGCCAAGGACATTTTCAGAACAATATTAAAATTCTCCAGTGGTTAAGGATAATGATTTGTGGAATGAGGTACAGAAAAAACAGAATTGTCAGCTTATTATTCAGAAAAATCACTTTGCTTTTGCAAGTTGCAATCATGCAATGAGAACAAATAAACTCAGAGAAGTTAAAAAGATTTTTAAAACAATATAAGAAGATTGGGTAATTAGACAATTCTAGTCAAACAATCATATATTCTAGAAGAATGTGGAAAATGTAATTTCAAATGAAGATAGCCTAGTCAAGACAGAACAGAGGCATCCAAATTTCCTTCTCATCTAAAACAACCGAAAACTTGACAAAATATATGAAATAATGATCTGCGAGATCTTGGATATCAGAAAATAAAGGTCAATTATTATTAAAAGATGGGAAACAAATAACAACGAACCTTCCAATTGCCCCAGCTTACTTCCTTGAGAGAGTTTGTGGGCCACAGTAAAGCGAAGAGTAACTCAGATCGAACTTGGCGTATTCCATGAGTTGTAAAGATGGAATTGAGACTCTGGGGGTCAAGGCAGCTGGGATTTGAAGGATAAAGCATCAGATAGGAGACAGCTACCCAGAGAGAATGCCGGAGATCTACAGTGTTTCCCTCTGGCATTCTTCTTAGCTCTGATCAGATTATGCATGTGAAGCCCAGGAAAAGGACCACCTGCAGGACCAGGAGGTCGCAGTGCCTGGCACTCACACAAGGCTGGGCATAGTGTCTACTTCCAGGAGCCAGATTGGAAAGCCTCAGGCTTCACAGGGCCCTCAGTAGAGTACACAAATGGATTTTCCCTCACTAGTGAAGAAGAATGATAGTCCTGGAGTAAGCATCCCTTGACCATGTCTGACCAGGAGATAGGACCTGTGGCTTAGGATGGATTAGAAAGCAGGAGGAGGGAGCCTGGTTATGAATGAAGAACTACGTTAGCTCATTAATGAAGAAGCGAGTTAGCATGGTAGCACTAGGATTGCACAGGCGCAAGAGACGTCATGGAAGCAACATGTTGGGGAAGGTGGAAAAAAAGTTGTAGAATTTCTGGATAGCTAGGGAGCCTCAGGCTCCAAACTATTTAGGCTCTTTTCGAGTTTCCTCTTGTTATCCATGAATTCCAGACTGGAGTTAGTAATCTGGGCTTATTCATGCCAAGATGTCCCATTAAGATACAAAAGGAGATACACACGTTCACAAATAGAGATATACATAGATATAAAGATACACAGATAGACTGATACCAAGGTACATCGACTCAGTGATCCAGGTACAATGTGTAATTACAAGGATACCTGTTTGTTATTCCAGATCTCAACTGTGCATTACAAAGAGAGAGAAAATGTTCCAAACTTTGGCTCCAAACATTTCTAAAAACTGGGTGATAGGTCAGAGAGTCAGTGGGAAGAACAAGAGTTCTCACTTTTTCCAAACCAGTTCTTCCATTTCTACACTACATAACATTACCAGTATAACAGGTTGCTGATTGATTGAACATAAAGGCACTCCTACTCCTACCCAAAATGCCCCGAGTCCATTTAAGTGCACACAGGACTCTTAAAGTTTTAAGCTCTCTTCCTAAATACACACAAACAGTGCAGCAAGTGATATTACACCTGTTGACTCAACCATGCTAAGGCTTTGAGCCTGGGTGAAGTTCCAGGTATTTCAAAACCTCAGGCTCAGGCCACTTAAACTAGCCCTAAGGCTTTCTATAAGAGCTATAATCCCCAGCTAAACACAAGCAACAACCACTTGATTTTGCACATTTCATGAATGCTGATCTCAAGCTAAGTCACCAAGCTCTGTGTGATGCAACGGCTCTTGAATAACTAGGTAGCTGCTTTGGGTTTGTTAGTTAATGCTACATGATAACATAGTAATAACAATTAACTCAATCACATTCTAAAGGAAGTGCTGCAAGGATCCTACACTGTGGTTTAGAAAGCAGAGGTAATTACAGCTCTACCATATAATTTTATGGTTTATCTAGCCCTGTAAGCATGCCACTTGATGAAAACAAAAGAGATGCTATGCAACTTTCATTGAGAAACCAGGGAGTCTTGTGAAACATTGAAGATTTACTCATAAAAATCCGAATTTTTAACTTGAAACAAGAAAGTTAAGATCTTATCCATCCTCATTTTAATTAGAGAGATAAAAGGATGTGAAAAGAAAAGAAATAATGCAATTGGCAATTAAAGCTCATCTGTGAATAAAATTCTTTGTTCTCCACATGTGGTTTAGAATTGAGTGAGCAGCTTCCTGTTTAGAGACTCCCATACTGGAAGGCAGAGAAATGCTCCGTGTTCCAGTGGCCGGCATCCCGTGGTAACTGGCTATCCACCAAAACAACTACCTCCACCGTTCTGTAGTTCTCACACAATGATGAAAGGTCTTGACTCTAGACTTACTACCTGAGTTTGCAATCTACCTCCTTGCCAGCTCTATCATGTTGAATAAATGACTTAACCCATCAACCTCAGGTTCCACACTCGTAAATTGGGACTAATCATTTACTTGGATGATTATTAGAAAAGCATGTAAAAATGCTTTGCAAATTCTAAATATTAAAAAACAAAATTATCAGTATGTCATATATTTTTTACCTGATATGCTATGAGGGTGGAAATGCAATGTTTTATAGAAAAAACACTAACATTTGTATTTAGAAGTTTGTGCAAATGAAACCGCATATGTAACACTTTCTAAACCAGCGTATTGTTTATATGTGCTATTGTCGTTACTGAAGTAGCAGGATTTCAGTTGGATAGTAATGTAGATTCTATTAAGCAAGGATGTATGAAGAAAGAGTTGCATAGCTAAGTACAAAAATATTATGTAGTCAACCATGGTTACTACCTAGATGGTGAAACAAAATATGCTCAAACTGAAATAAAAACATCACTAGTGTTGTGTTCTATAATAACCTTTCATATCCCAGGAGAGGAAGTTAAATAGCATTCTCTTGCTGGTCTTAAAATATTTGTCTATCAGGTGGAAATATTTGTAATAATGTGTGAAATACTTTCTGAATGTCATCTCCTGTTATAAAGAGACAAAACTAAGCCTTGATGTCCATTTTCCCCAAATATCTGACGAAAAAAAAGATGTTCTAAGTTTATTAAAGGAAACATGAAATGAAAATTCACAGTAAAGCAAATAATGAGAGCTATCTGCGGTTGAGACCCTTCAGAAATTCTCTTAAGGCTCTGGAAAGAGTACCACTTTCTGCTCAATCCTGACTCCAAACTGAACCTCTCCCACTCCTAAGCTGACTTGGATGAAAACCAGCCCCACTTTAGGCCTGACTACATAAGAACCTGTATTGTGATTCCTGGGCATGTTCAAGCCCTTTTAATAGGTTAGGTCAGGATGGTATCCTCATAATTTAGTGTTGTGAATAGTACAAATAAGGGCTTCAATGACATCTAATCAGAACATTTTCTTTCTCTTCTCTAAGACCCTCATTCCATAGAGGTCCAGATTTCCCCAGCCTGTCAGTCATTACAACGACAAGCTGTCTTAGCACATTTGAAAGCCATTGAGTAGCTAATTTGCCAATACAGATTTAAAAGAGATGAGACAGCTTATGGCTGTGGTCTCTCTCTGGCTTCTCCCACACAAAGAAGTCTGGAGCACATGGGGGATTTCTTTTGCTGAAGGCAGACCATTGTTTAAACATTGATTGCCTCTTTTTTCTATCATTCACTTTTTCTCTCTCCCTGTACACGGCCACCACCAGACACAGATTTCATTCATGGCCCATCGGCTGAAAGTTACCTGCTCAACACACTGATAAATGAGCCATTTACAGGTCAGAGCGACACGAGAAAAAAAAAATACACTCATATATATTAACTAAGCCTTGAGTGAATTTTTCTTATCTACTCAAGAGACTTACAAGCTTCTTATGCCAATGAACTCCAGCATATACAACAGAAAAGGAACTAACTCGTGCTGAAGTAATTTCATAATGCAAAGAGGAAAAAAATGACTATTCAAATACAGGGTATTTGAGAAATATATGGCACATCTCATTTGGGACTAAAGAGACACTGGGACAATTTTTCCCAGACTACTTTACACAGAGCAAGTACAAGGTGATTCTGTTCCAGGAAAGAACAGATTTTAGAACCAGACCTAAGGGCAATTCCTGACTTGAGTACTTATCATTGATTATGGAAAACTTACTTAATTTCTTGGGGCCTCAATTATTTGAGAAATGGGATAATATTACCTACCTTACAAGGTTATAGTCTATGAAAACCAGAAGCAGAGGTTGTTTTTCTCATAGTAAGAAACACAGAAAGAGCAATGTTAATATTAAACATGGATATAATATTGATATGATTTGGTTCTGTGTCCCCACCCAAATCTCATAATATTAAACATGTATATTCTATTCACATTCCCACATCTTCAGGTGGGAGACCCCTACTCATGCTACTGAACTTTTGCATTCTGTTTCCACAATTCAGTTCCTCCACAATTCAATCAGAGATTCCAGGGAAAAAAATCAGCCATGATTCCCTTGAGGGGTGGTGTCCATCCTGGAACCAGCCAAGTCTGCCTGAAGAGGCAGAATCCCTGCCACAAATCCTGATTCCTCTACAGTAGAAATTTTAGGGAGAGGAAAGATCAACAGTCACTTCAACATAGACCTTTCCCATTGTGACTTTGCTGTTCTCTTATCCCTCCCATCCTGGGAGGCTGAGGAATCCAGAGCCTGAGCTCTGCCTTTACAATCAGTGAGCCTAAAAAATAAATCTTTTCTCTACCATAGCTGGCTGTGTGACATTAGACAAGTTACTAAGCCTCTGCAAGACTGTATCCCCTTGTGTAAAATGGGGATAATAATAACTGCTTTGTACATTTGTTTCGAATATTAAATGAGATATATATAAAATACTTTAGTACAATTCTCAGCACATAGTAAGTGTTTAGTAAATGTTGCCTATATTTTAGCACTATTCACAGCTCAAGAGGCTTCCTTCATGTACTTCACCCTTTTGAGTTTTAAGGCCACCAAGCTCCTTTGTCCTCTTCCCTCTCAAATCTTTGCTTTTTCTTTAACACCCAAGTAGCAAAGGCATCCACGTAACCAGAAAGGGCCAAGGATAAAAGACCAGGCAGGAAAGCCACCAAGTAAGTAGGTATATGTAGTAGATACATCTGCTCATCATCCAGTTTGGTTATTTTTTAGTAACAGAATCTTGATATTATTTGTGTAGATATGGCACCTAATGCTACAGCTGATACCATTTTCCTATCTTCCTTGCAGCAAAGTATGGCCTCACGTTCAATGTCTGGCCAGTGAGCAGTAATGAGGTACTTTGTGGGTTTCCAGAAAGCTGTTTCAAGGGAGCAGGCTACAGGTGCATCCCATGGCCCACCCATCTTTCTTCCAAACCTACAACATGGACATTTGGCTAATGGTCTCAGAGTCACTTTAGGATATGGAAGCTGTTTGCTCAGGATGATTTGGAAAGGAGGGTGGATAGCAGTAGCCCGAGTCTCTGAAATCTATAGAACCTCCTCCCAGCTCTAAACTACCTACCTCCAGACTTCCATTTTGTGAGACGGAAACATGTATCTTGTTTAAGCTACTGTTACTTCAGGGTATTTGTTGCAGAATATAATCCTAACTGGCCACTTGTAACAACATGGATGAACCTGGAGGACATCATGCTAAGTGAAATAAGCCAGGCACAGAAAGACAAATGCCACATGACCTCCCTGCTGTGTGGAATCTAATAGTCAAATTCATAGAAACAGAGTAGAACAGTGGTTACCAGGGGTGGGGAAGGAAAGTCCAAGGGTGCCCACTTGCAGTTATGGAGGATGAGTCAGCCTAGAGTTCAGCTTGAGGACTAGAGTTAATAATAATATATTGCATACTGTGAATTTGCTCTAAGAATGGATTTTTGGTGTTCTTATCCCACACAAAAAGGGGAACTATGGAAGGCGGGTGGAGAAGATCATTTGCTTGGCTGTACTAATCATTCCACTGTCTACATGCATATCAAAAACACCATATTGTACACCTTAAATATATACAATTTAAGTATATAATATGTACAATTCTAACTGATATAATGAATCTGGAAGTCTTCAATTAATATCAAATAATTAAAATATTAGAGATGATACATTGATCAAGAGAGAATGTGTATGCAGTAATGATATAAAAGAAGAAAAGATACATGGAATACTTGCAATCACAAATAATATTCTTGGAAAATAAAAAACCTGTATACTACAGCAGAATTTTGCTTTTGTTTTTGTTTTTTTTGTTTTTTTTTGTGTGATGAGGTCTTACTCTGTCTCCCAGGCTGGAGTACACTGCCATTGACAATCATAGCTCACTGCAGCCTCAACCTCCTGGTCTAAAGCAATTCTCCCACCTCAGTCTCCCAAGTAGCTTGGACTACAGGAGCTTACCATTATACCTGGCTAATTTTTTTATTATTTGTAGATATGGGATCTTGCTGTGTTGCCCAGGCTGGTCTCAGACTTCTGGACTCAAGCAGTCCTTCTGCCTCAGCCTCCCAAAGTGCTGGGATTACAGGTGCGAGCCACTGCCAAGAAAAATTATTATAAGCTGATACTCTACACTTGAACACTTAGATACCTACCTGATCCACTAAACTTCTGAATAACCCTGACTGAATGACTTGAACTTTCTCTGTCTTAAGATTTCACTTTTCCGGATGGACATCATAACCCTTACCTTACAGAGGTCATCTGAGAATTACTTAGGACATTACTAACAATATTTTACTAACATAATCTCACATTTTATCGGATCTCTGACCAACCAATCCCTTTCAGCCACAGCTACCATCTCTCCAATTCTGAATCTGTAGTGAAATAGAGAGTTGAACCACTGACATGAATTCCCAAATCAACAGCAAGGAGGAAAACTTAAAGGTTCCCAAATGTCTCTGTCTCTAAGACCCCACCTGCCATGTGTTGTGATCCATGCCTATTTAACTGATGGAATAAGTTGTGGCTATCAAATTCTTACATAGTTTCTAAAACTTTGAGCTCCTTTGGGCTTTCGTTTTCTCACTGGTCAAATATTGGCCTTTTTACCCACAAAGTAAAATTGAGAAGGTATTAATTATTTCCATAAATACTTATTAGGGACCTACTATATTCCAAATACTGTTCTGGCTCTTTAAGATACAGAAGTAGGCTAAATGCAGTGGCTCACACCTGTAATCCCAGCACTTTGGAAGGCCAAGATGGGTGGATCAGCTGAGGTCAGGAGTTCGAGACCAGCCTGACCAACAAGGTGAAACCCCGTCTTTACTAAAAATACAAAATTAGCTGGGCATGGTGGCACATGCCTGTAATCCCCACTACTCGGGAAGCTGAGGCAAGAGAATCGCTTGAACCCAGAGGCAGAGGTTGGAGTGAGCTGAGATCATGTCACTGCACTCCAGCCTGGGCAACAAGAGTGAAACTCTGTCTCAAAACAAATAAGCAAAGATAAAGAACAAACCAAAACAAAATCAATGCCCCTGTGAAGCTTCTATTGTAGTGAGAGAGACAGGAACGAGAATATGAGGAGACTATTGATTAAGCTTTCGGGTTTCCACTGCAAACCTGCTTGTGACTGGGGAGGTGGAACCCTGTACTCTGGGTCTCCACTTTGCCAGCTGCTCTGTGAGGTTCTCCCGACAGGGGGCGCTAGAGAGCGACTTCAGGCACTGAGGAGGAGAAAGAAACCTCACTTCTGTCCACTGCTGCAGCCTCCCTACCACCTTCCCTCCACTCCCCACCCCCGCAGCAACAGCTGATTCCAGAAGGTTGGATTCCAACGGGCAGTGTTTCCACGCTACAACACAAGCCTATTGTCCCTGCCTCAGAGACTCCCCACCCCAAACAGACAGTGTCCCCTCCTCAGAGGTCCTAATTTCAACTCTGGGGAGCCCCAGCTTCAGGCCTCTACATTTTAATAATCCCAGTCTCTTCCTATTGTTCTATATTATTAGTCTGTGCACACTGCCATAACAAACAGCAGACTGAAAGGTTTAAACAACAGCCATGTATGGTCTCACCATTCTGGAGGCTGGAAGTCTGAAGTCTTCCAGCCTGGAAGGCAGGGATGGTTTCTCCAGAGGCCTCTCTCTGTGATACGTAGATGGCCGTCTTCTCCATGTCCTCATGGGGTCATCCCTGTGTGTGTGTCTGTGTCCTAATCTCATTTTATAAGGACTTCAGTCATATTGGATCAGGGCTCACCTCAATGACCTCATTTTAACTTAATCACCTCTTTAAAGGACTGATCTCCAAACGCAGTCACATTCTGAAATGCTGGGCCTTAGGTCTTCAGCAAATGAACCTGGAGGACACCATTGTACCCATAACACCAGCAGTCCTAGAGGTTTCCTGCAGTTACCACTTCAGTGAAATCTCGGTTGCTTTTTTTTTCTTTACATTTCTCTAGTATTTGGTGAGGGCTCATTTCCACTAAATTATCTATTAGTGTAATTATGTGGTTTCTGTCTCTAGAATGGAGCCTGCCTCACACAGTATGTCAGATGGTGGAAGTACTGTGGAAAATAAAAATAATACAGCAGAGAAAGTAGGAAAGAAGTGATGAGGTAAGGATGGGTTTCATTTAACATAGGATGGTTAGAAAAGGCTTCACCAAGAAGGTAACATTGAAACAAAACCTGGAGGAGGTGATGGAGCAAACCACTGCTTTCTTCAGGCAAGGGCATCTTCCAGCAGAAGAGGTAATATGGCAATAAAAGGCACTAAAATTCTCATCAAACCTTGTGCCATTCTTATTGCAGCAAGTCACTGCCAAGCAAAGAGCCATTCAATAATGTTTTCTCTGATGGGCTATCTTTCCATGCGTGCAAATCAGGAATTGCCAGGGGGAAGCCGGGAGGGACTGAGCAATTCTCACATTAAATAATAATTTATCAAGAATTGTGGGGCTGGCAAGGATCTTAGAGTTCATCAAGAACCCACCTTTTCCATTTTATAGCCCTAGCCATGGAGACCTATGAATTCACTTGACCAAGTTCACACAGGTGATTGGCTATGAAACTTGAGCTTTAGTTTACTGATTCTTACAACTCAGGGGTCTTTCCACAACACCACTACATACTTTCGACATCAGCAACTGGAATAAGTCTTAGGTTTACAGGAGACAGATAATCAGAGATCCACCTCCACGAGCATGCCAAATTCTCAGGTAAGTGTATACAAATGTATTACTCAATCATAGCTTTGGAAGGCACTCTCATGTGTCATTGATATCTGTACGTAAAAGAATGGACAATAGTCCATGGCCTTATTAAAGAAGTAACAATAATACCAACCTATGCTTTTCGTGGTTTTAGGTTTTCTTAGTTAGCATTGCAAGATATGAGTCCCTAGATTCTCTTCCAGCTGCAAATCTCACCTCAGTCGCTTGTCTGTCCTCTCCAAGCTTGCCCAAGAGTAGCCCCTGCATAGGTGGCATTTGACCCTTAGGTAGTAAGAGCTTCCATGTTACATTCTTCTCATTAGGCCACAGAAATGCCCAAGGCAGCATTACCAGCTTGAACCAAAAGCCAGGCAACAAACAGAAATCTGATGACAATGATAATCACATGAAGACAGACCAGGGAATAACCCAGTCTTTTAGGAGTTTTCATATTATCGTCTTGCAAAATTCTCAGTAGGATACATATGTTTGCATGCCATAAAGACAAAGGCTTTTGTTTTCCTTCTACAAAAATTGGAATGTTATTCCTTTGTCTGTTTGCTCTGCCTGGGGCCCTAATGCAAGTGTAGCCATTGCACATTAACTCCTGACAGTGGGCCCAAAGGTGTACGGTGATTGCCTTGAAAAATGCAAGCAGTGAGTCCAAATATCCAATAGGTGTTGGCTTACCTTTCTAAGCCATAGGTTTCCATGATATGTCTAGCCTAAATGAGAGCCTTACATGTATTACATTTTCTTTATTTACTAAAGATCCACTTTGCTGCAAACATCATTGGCATCATATACAAATATTTATTGATGTTTGCTTGCATACAAGGCACTGAGACAGGTGATAACAATTCCGAAACATAGAATTAACAGTTACTGCCTCTCATACGGTTACCATATAGCTCAGAAGAACAGAGGGTGAAAGGACTCCAGTGATTTTTCTAGTTCACTTTAAAACTGGAGACTCTGACACCAGGATGGTTGATTTACCCAGACTTATAAAAGTAGTAAAAAGTATCAATTAAAATAAATGAAAAGATCATGAAGAGCCTCCATGAGCTTATTGTTGCATTTGAGAAGCTTTGGTAGCAACACACTGTCATTTCAGTGAAATAAACCTAATGTTGCAATAAATATTCTCTCCATAGAAAGATGTTGTCATATATGTTACACACAATATTCGTTTTAAATTTGGCTTCCATTTTAAATATAGTTGGATATAAATTCAATGCTCTTGGGTAGTGGAATTAGAAGAAGGTATGGGGGAAAGGTGTCTTTAATTCTTTCTGTTATACATGTAACTGCTCTCAACAATACCTTCTCATTTTAAGGATTTCTTAATTTTGTTTTAACAAAATGTTAAGTAGGTGAACTCAAGGTGACCATGAAAATAGCTCCGCCTGCAGTGGAGTCTGTAAATCAGCTTAAGGGTAACCAGTGAAAGAAAAGTGCTGGAAAAACTGACCAAATTTAACTTTATGTTCCACAGAGTCCTTGCTCTGGAAGAACAAACAGAATATCAGACAAATTCCAATGTCCAGAATTCACTAAGTATTCAGAGAAGTTGCATAGAAGACAGTCTCATAGGCCCAAAAGCCAAAAATGATTGCACAAAATAGAAGAGAACCTAAAAAAGGGAGTGAGGGGATTTTAAAGACAATGCCACAGCAAAGCAAAGTTACATCAGAGCTTCAGCCCCTCCAAGGGAATTTCATCATTTCTGATTCAACTATTATAAGAACTATAAAAATGGCCCTAGAAGTAATAATCTTGTAAGTATTTGCATTTATGGACTTATAACACTTACATTTTGAGTGTTGGCTGGTAATTTATCCAAATCAACTTCTCTGAGATAAATTACCCTCAAGCATTTACCTTGGGCTGTTAACATTATTTGGCTCTTTACCTGTTTTACTCACTATTTGGGGGGGGAGGTACTTTTTATTTCTTTCTCTTTCTTTTTTGTTTTGATTTTGTTTCACACTTGATTTTGACAATATTCTGATCGTCAAGTGAGGAATAGCAATAATAATACAGGAAAGACCAGCTGTAGGGGGACTGGGCCATTGGGAATTTTTCAGGAAGGAGGCTTCAGTATTTGGATGTGGCTTTATTTCATTGCCAGTGGGAAGAGCAAATGAAAATTTGGCTTCTTGCCCCATTCCCCAAAATGAAGCCATTCTTTTTTCTAAAAAAAAAAAAAAAAAAAAAAAAAAATCCACCTGCTTTACAGTTTGGGGATTTCTCAAAGAACCTAAAATAGAATTGCCATTGAAGCCACCGAGCCCACTTCTGGTTATACACCTAAAGGAAAATAATCCATTCTATCAAAAAGACATATGCCTCTGTATGTTCATTGCAGCACTATTCACATTAGCAAAGACATAGAATCAACCTAAATACCCTGCAACAGTGGACTGGATAAAGAAAGTGTGGTACATATATGGTACGCAATACCATGTAGCCATAAAAAAGAACTAAACCATGCCCTTTGTGAAACATGGATGGAGCTGGGTGCTAGTAGCCTGAGTAACCTAATGCGTAAACAGGAAACCAAACACTGCACGTTCTCACTTATAAGTAGGAGCTGAACCCTGAGTACATAGAGACATCAACATGGGAACAATAGACATTGGGGGTCACTGGATGGGGGTGAAGGGTCTGAGAACCACCTGTTGGGTTCTATGCTCACCAGCTGGGTGACAGGGTTGTTTGAACCCCAAACCTCAGCATCATGCAGTTTACCCATGTAACAAACCTGCATATGTACCTTTAATCTATAACAAAAGTTGAAATTAAAAAAAAGAATCTACCTGCTTTAATCAAATAGCTAGGTACCTTAATCTAAAAGATGAATACCAGAGCTTATATTGTTGCTTTTTGCTTATGATTTTAGTCCCCTAAATATGAAATATTGTAGAGTAAACACAGTTTCACCCACTGGACTTTAAAAGACACATAACGTCCACAACTTTAATAAATACGGTGTCGTGTAGCTGCGAGCAAACATCCACCTTAAGCTGCCAGTGCTTCACATGGCCCAGTCCATCTCGTTAACTCTCTCTGACCCGACACCTCCCTTGAACCGACTGACTTTCCCCCAACCCACGGAAAGAGTCCACCTAACCATTGTCCATGCCATGTGTCTCAGCCTGCTGAAATAGATATCACTACTGGTAGCAGAGATACACATTAAATAGAAAGGAGGTTTGCTTTGCACAGCTTATAAATAGCCGCCACTCTCACTATTTCTTCTGCTCATTAAA
Source organism: Cheracebus regulus (assembly GCA_963574635.1). Classification (NCBI taxonomy): domain Eukaryota; kingdom Metazoa; phylum Chordata; class Mammalia; order Primates; family Pitheciidae; genus Cheracebus; species Cheracebus regulus. The sequence goes on along the minus strand of CAUYQU010047583.1, from coordinate 19,504 downwards.
TGGCTCTCCTTGGTTTGGACCCTCCCAACACGGAGTCTCTCTGGCAGTAAAAGTATCTCGCAGCTACCATTTGGAGGAGGCTATTGGTCACCTGTGGCTTTATCTGCTCACTGATTCATTTTGGATCTTGCCTCCCAGGTGCTCTGTTCCCTGCACTAATAATTTATTATTACCAAGATTCTTCTCTCACCCTTTCCTTGAAGCTGAATACAAAGTCCTGATTCACCCATGCACCTGCAGGTGTGAAGCTGCAGGTGTTTATCTGTACAGAGGTTACCAGAAGTCAGTGCAAATCTGAGCCGTCCCTCTAGCAACAAAAATTAATATGTAGCAGAGTTCCAGGTTCCAGCAATGTTTCTTCCCAATTATATTTACTCATTTTTATAAGGTGTGATTATAATTCCCTGTGTTTCATGATAAACTGTACCAACACTGCTCAGTGTTCAAATGCAATTTGTGATTCTGTTACGTGAAAAGACACTATATTAAATTAAAATTAGTCTTAATATTAGGTTCCTCTGTTCTCTAAGCGGGAAACTCATTGCTGAGCAATTCTCATTTACAGTAATACATCTTTGCTTTGAAAACCATGATAGCAGAAAAGTGCGTAAGGGAGAAGGAAACTGCTTCAAAATGTCAAACAACATCTGTTTCCCATTTCTGAGAATTACGGAGCTTTCTCTAGCCCTTTAACCCCTTAGCCCACATTGTATCTGTCCCTTCATAGTTTATGGGCTTTATCTTCAGAAGCCTTTCAGTAAGTGAAACCTGATCTAGAAAGTGAATCTCTTCTTTAGGTTCTCTCTGAGGATTAGAGACAAGATTTATTAGAACAACACTACTCGTGCTACGATGCTTTAAGGTTGTGTCAACATTTCAATTATAAACTCCTGCTTCCAGGGGTGTGTGCGCAATCCATTAGAAAAATAATTGTCTAGCTTCAAATTTGGAAAATGGGGTAGTGATTTGAAGATCCACGTTTGGCTTATGAGACTTTTTAGAAGACGCATGGGATTGCCCTTTCTAGGTGTAGAAAAGTCTATCCAGAGACTATATTTTATACTTCAGACTGTGCCCCCAAGCCCAAGTGAGAATGCAATGCTGAGATTGTAAGTAAATTAGTCGGAGCTAAAAATCCAAATATGATCATGCCAGGAAAAGGTGAAATGGGCAGATGCTTTAACATTTCTTTCAAGAACAAGGTAGAAGTTATGTTGTCATGTGCAGCAATAGGTTGGCCACATTCTTCTTTCAAATGTGACGTTAGATCAACCGGTCAGCTGGGGTTTCTTCTAAGTGATCTGCAGCAAACCTTTCTGTCCTCTAGAAAAGCAATGGCTGAGCGGTCTGACCAAAAAGCACTGGGGAATCAAGGATAGTTAACAATCAAGCTGGGAACGTATTTGCGTTTATCTCCGTTTTCCTCCTCCTTATGTCCTGTCTCCCTTCTCCCTCTGCTCCGTGCCTTCTGGCCGCTGTCTTCATATCGTAGCCTCAGTCTGTCCTCCCCATTCATTGCCTTGGTGCTAAGACTCCATCTCCTTACCATCACAGCCACATGGCATCACCCTCCCTCCTGAGCACCTGATTGGTCCAGAACCACATACCGGGTTGCAAAGAACCTACGGGTTCTTAGTGATTTCCTAGCAGCTGCTAATTCTTACACAGTTGTCTGTCCCAAAGATGTTAAAAACTTTTCAAGAAGCAAAGCTGATGGAATTTGGGACATCCTACGGGCACAAGAAAAAGATGTTTTTAAGTAAAGGTCCTGAAAGTATTCTTCAAAGAACATCACATATGAACAGTCATTAAAAAGTTTAAGACTGGGTGTGGTAGCTCATGCCTATAATCCCAGCACTTTGGGAGGCCAAGGCAGGTGGATCAAGAGGTCAGGAGTTCAAGACCAGCCTGGTCAATATAGTGAAACCCTGTCTCTACTATAAATACAAAAATTAGCTGGGTGTGGTGGCGTCCACCTGTAGTCCCAGCTACTCAGGAATCGGAGGCAGAAGAATCGCTTAAATCCGGGAGGTGGAGGTTGCAGTGAGCCGAGATTGAGCCACTGCACTCAAGCCTGAGTGGCAGAACAAGACTCTATCTCAAAAATAAAAAAAAAAGGTGTAAGTGATTTCTCAGTTGTTCTATACCCACGTGGAGACTCAGTCATAAACTACACATTCCATAAGAGCAGTGTTTTGTTGCTTTGTTTTCTAGTACACACCTGGCACAGAAAACATTGTAAATATCCAGTGAATGAAGGGATAAATTAATTAACATATCAAATACCTCTTTATCAACTCAAAGCCTTCATTATAAGTGACCTACAGATACATTTCCTCAATGCAAAAAAGTGTATATATCTATTGTAGTAAAGAAATGATTGCTAATATCTTGGCATCTCAAGTGAGGTGATACAAAAGAGAATCTCATAAGAAATAAGTCAAAAACTAAGAGAAATACCCTAGAGCAATGATCGTCCTTTCTTCTGGCTTTTAAATACCACTCAAACCTTTACTATGTAGAATTTGAAACTGAAAGAAAGTCTAACTTTTCTGTCTTACTGTCAGAATTCTGTTTCTCAAATATGAAAAATATCTCAAATCAGTATTTTTAAAATAGACAGAGCTTTGCCAATTTAGCCAAATAGATTGTAAGTGCTAGGAAGGCAAGCTGATACAATTTTTTTAAATATACCTACAAAGATCCTGATGGTGGGCTGCCCCCAGAATGTGTTCAGTAAAGGCATGTTACGTTGGATTGTGTCTTAAGGATCAAGACTTTCTCTCTTCACCCCACCTCTGTAGCCAGCATTTTATCTAAACGGCTAATAAGCCTCAGAATCTGCTTTGATTTTCATCTGCCCTCTCTTCCTCTGCCACGGTTCAGAAAATGCGAGAACGAGAGAGAAAAGAAGACACGAAAAGAGAAACATCCTGACAGTCAGACCTTAGGTACTCAGGTGATATAATAGGAGCATTTGAGGAAACTTCATGTACGGCGTATCTATATTTTCTTTTTTGTTATTTTTTTTTAATTATACTTTAAGTTCTGGGATACATGTGCAGAGCGTGCAGGTTTGTTACATAGGTATACACGTGCCATGGTGGTTTGCTGCACCCGTCAACCCCTCATCTACGTTAGGTATTTCTCCTAATGCTCTCCTTCCCCTAACCCCCCACCCACCGACAGACCCTGGTGTGTGATGTTCCCTTCCCTGTGTCCATGTGTTCTCATTTATTTTCTAAAATAAACAGTATTACCTTTGTGAAGAAAGTGGCATATTTATTTGTTATAATGAAGTCTCATGCCACTGTTGGCTGAGAAACATATCTTGGCACTGAGCCCCTTCTGGTCAGTTCCTTTCTCCCTTGTCCCTTGGAACAACTGAATCAGATGATCCCAAGGGCATTTCCCTGGCTGATACTCCAAGCTATTGCATCTATCTTCTGTTATGTCCATGTGGCCTTTCTGCAGAACTAAAAATCCACTGAAGTTCCCCACTTCAACTCTCTAATTCTGTTTCAATTAGCAGACAGAGTTCTGGTTCCTTCCATGGAAACCAAGGGTGTTCATCTCTTGGAAGATGCATTCTGCTAGCAAATTGCAAAGAGAGACTCCCTCTACAAGGTCAAAAAATATGCATTGTGCTCCCAAGTGTTTGTGTTCTTAGTATTAATAGCAATTTTTTCATAAGAACATGAAAAAAAAAATCTCCACGCACTGGCACTACCAGAGTCTGATTTCATTCCAGCAACTACCAACGACAACAACAACAGCAACAAAAGCAAAGCCCCCTTTTTTTTGTTGTTTAATTAAATTCTTTCAAGCCATGTGGAGAAATACTGCTGGGTAGATCTTGTAAGGGGAGATAATTAAAACACAAACAAACTAGTTCTTTCATTTGGAATAGCAACGACTGCACATGCTCAGGACAGCTAGCTCGAACAAAATCCCAAAGGATTCTTAGCATGCAAACCCAGTCGGCTTTAGAAATAGGTTCAGCAGTTTGTTACAGAGCTAGAAACCCCTGCACACTGGGAATCAGGCAGGATATCTCTGGGAAGTCAGACTTTTTCTGCGACATCGTCAAGGAGCTGGGCAAATGAAATGATGCCTTTGGCAACGGGCTCTCAGCAGACTCGTGGGTCTCAAAAAAGAGCTTTCTCACTCTGCAGTCTTGGGCTGAAGTGAGGCAATCAGGAATCTCTAGGCCTTTTCAAAGGAGAGTTAAAGTGAAAGGAGAGAAACATGTTTTCATACTCATAAAAGTATTTCCCCAAAATGCTAGTAGAAGCTGTCTTCAGAATCCGTGTGTTATACGTTCTGATTGGAAGTGACATCTAAATCTCGCCACACTATCTGTGATGTTTCTAGGGGACTGTTTGTGGAGTTGGCAACCTTATTAAATGTAGTAAAGTGTATTGACCTTGTAAATTCTGTGATAGGTTTGAGATAATATAGCATTTGGAGCGAGAGCCACCAAAATTTGAACCATGCCTTCTCAGGTGCGCTTGACAAAGTCACAATACTTTCTGGGCATTTCTCTTCTCTTGAAGGTAAGGACAAGGATAGTTGGCCTTAAAGCAGATGTTTGTCATGCCAAACTCCTGTGGTTTAACTGACTTCAGTGCAGCTGTGATGGACAGTTCTTGACTTGTTTAAAAGTGGCCTACCTTGTGCCTGGCATGGTGGCTCACACCTGTAATCCCAACATTTTAAGAGACAGAGGTGGAAGTATAGCTTGAGGCTAGGAGTTCAAGACCAGCCCGGACAACATAGTGAGACCTGCCCCTCATCTAAAAAAAGAAATGGCCGGTCATGATGGTTCACACCTGTAGTCCCACCTAGTTTAGAGGCTGAGTGGGGAGATCCCTTGAGCCCAGGAGTTGAAGGCTGCAGTGAGCCATGATCACACCACAGCATTCCAGCCTGAGTAAAAGTGTCAGATCCTATCTTGAAAAAAAAGGAAGGTCTCCATCCTGGGACATAGCGCTGGTATCTGTGGCTTCTCTGCCTCCTGGCTTTCTCTGAAGGTTTTGGAGGCTACTCAATTCATGCACAAGCACAGCCAATTCCCCCTGTAGGGGAAATGGTGACCCCTCCCTGGGCAACTCCGAACCAATGCAGGACAGAAATCATGGGACAAATGTCATGCCTCCCAGTTCTCTGGCCGGACAATTCTGACATGGTTTTACAGTGGCCTTTTTTCCCTCTACACTTCCTCACTTACAATTCTTTGGATCAATTCCCAAGAGAATGAACTACTGGCACCCAGGGGTCTTGTTCTGTCCCCCAGACCCAAGTGAATTCTGTCCCCCAGGCTGCAGTGGTGCAAGCGTGGCTCACTACAGCCTCGAAGCCCTAGGCTCGAGCGATCGTCCCACCTTGGCCTCTTGTTTCAGGTTCTGCTTTAGAGGAGACCTCTGCTTCTTATTCCTTTCTCCATGTTTGTCGCATGGGTTAAATAAGATAACATATGGAAAGACTTCTTTGTAGACTCTGAATGTATGGACAAATGGTCGTTACAAATATTAAAGTGTTTCTAGCTGTTATTGGGATCTAAGATTACACTGAAAACGTTGAATGTTATTGTTTTGTGAGTTATTTCTATTACAAACACGTTGTACTTGTCAGATTTATAATAAACATGTTTGGGGCACCAAAATATGTGGCACAAGGGAAAAAAATAAGTGAATAACTTTGGTGGATGGAATTACCCGCATCCTGTTAGACTTCTGTAACTTCATTCCTGTGTGGCAGGTCCCTGGAAAGTCTGTTCTGGTCTCATTCTCCCGTCTAATTCCTACTCATCCTTCAACTCTCAAGTCCTTCCTTCTTTCCTTCATTCATTCATTTGCAAGTGTTTCTTGAGCATTGCTATTTGCCAAATTTAGGTATGCTTGAGTATCTTCCACCTCCAAAATACAAAAACCGCCCTTGACCTCACCTTCTTCTGCAGCTACTGCCCTATCTCTCTCCTCTCCTTCACAACCAAGCATCTCAAAACAGTGGTCCAGGCCAGGCCTGGTGGCTCACACCTGTAACCTCAGCATTTTGCTGGGCCGCATAGGGAGGATCGCTTGAGGCCAGGAGTTCAAGAGTAGATTGGGCAACATAGTAAGACCCCATCTCCACAAAAGTAAATAAATAAATTAACTGAGTGTGGTGTCACATGCCTGCAATCCCAGCTACTGTAGAAGCTCAGGAGCTGAAGACTGCAGTGAGCTGTCGTCACACCACTACACTCCAGCCTGCGTGACGGAGTCGTTGACATAAGCTGTCTTTACTTCTCCATCTTCCACACTACTGCTCAGTCACGAGTGCCTTAGTGAGATCATGAACTGCTTTGTTGTTAAATTCCAATGGACGATGGCCTTCACTTCACTTGGCTGCTTAGCAGCATTTCACACTGCAGGCCATTTTTTTTTTTTTTTTTTTTTTTTTTAGACCGAGTTTTGCTCTTGTTGCCCAACCTGGAGTGCATTGGCGCGATCTTGGCTCTCTGCAACCCCCACCTCCTGTGTTCAAGCAATTCTCCTGTCTCAGCCTCCTGAGTAGCTGGGATTACATGCACATACCACCACGCCCGGCTAATTTTTCGTATTTTTAGTAGAGATGGGGTTTCACTATGTTCCCAGCCTGGTCTCGAACTCCTGACCTCAGGGGATCTGCCTGCCTCCACCTCCAAAACACTGGGATTACAGGCATGAGCCACCGTGCTCGGCCAAGTCGTTATTTTTCTGGCACCTTTATTGTGAACCCATCTAACCTGTGATTTTAGTGTAGTATCCTCATGTTCTTTTTGGCATATAGCAGAAGCCACTACAAATTTTCAAGGTGAGTAATTTTAGGTATACCCACAGCCTCCCACAGTCTCACTCCTGGACTAAAATGAAATAAGTGGAGGCCACAATCTGCCATAGATGTGGTTATTTATTACATAATTTTTATTAGCAAGTATGTTGGTTTACAGGGACTACTATGACAAAATAACGCAGACTGGGTGGCTTAAGCCACAGAAATTTATTTTCTCACTCTTCTGGAGGCTGGAAGTCTGCGATTAAGGTGGCCGCAGGCTTGAATTCACTCTGAGTCCTCTCTCCTTGGCTGGGGGATGGCCATCTTCTCTGTGTCCTCACAGGGTTGTCTCTGTGTCCTAATCTCTTCTTACAAGGACACCAGTCCCATTGTTTATTTGGATATGACCTCACTTTGCCTGAATTACCTTTTAAAGTCCTGATCTCTTAATACAGGCACATTCTGAGTTCCTGGAGGTTAGGATTTCAATATATAAATTTGAGGGAGGGAGACAATTTAGCCCAAAACAGCATGTGGAAGAACAGTGTGGATGGTCTATTGTGTAAGCTTGCTGAGGACTGAGCTCTCCATCCTTCTAGATACTCTGACATCACTGCTTGAAAGATCCGTTAAGGGCTGACACAGAAACATGTCAAAGGCAGCCTCTGTCACCCTTGTTGGCACCAGACAACCAGAAATCCTCGTAAGGAATGGGGCCTTAGAGAATGATTTGGGAACTCAACTTTAGGAGAGCATTCCTAATGAGAAAGCCCAGGCTTTGCTGGATTCTATAACCTATTGTCATAAGCTTGAAGGGCATCTAAAGTATTTTGGCCAATCCACATAACTTTAATTTCACCAATGAACCTGTTTCTAACATCCATCATGCTAATTAAAAAGCTACTCATTTCCCAATAAACCCCATCCCTGCTGTTTACTTGGCTCAATAGCAGAGCTCAGGTCCTGACTAAGATGTTTTTTGAAGACGGGGTCTCGCTCTGTTGCCCAGGCAGGAGTGTAGTAGTTCTATCACAGCTCACTGCAGCTTTAAACCCATGGGCTCCAGCAATCCTCCTGCCACAGTCTCCAAAGTAGCTGGGATTCTAGGCAGGGGCCACATGCCCAGCTAGTTTTTTCATTTTTTGTAGAGACAAGGTCTCACTCTATTGCCTAGGCTGACTAAGATATTGACGGCTGAAGTATACCACATTGGCTTCCCGTAGAGTATAATATAATTCTAGCTCACCAGCCCCAAAGTGTGAATGTTTAATTATAGTGACTGACAGCCACCAGAGTTGAAGTTTAAATGAACAAGTGCATTCATATGACCGAGTAGGTGCATCTATGCATAGATGCATAGCAGAACACCACTCCTCAGGCCTTCTTTTTGTCCTAAATTCTACCAACCTGCTGTGCATTTTGTCGTTTTTGACCATGCTGTCCCTCAACCTGGCAGACTCAGCTTTCCATTGGTACCTGTTCACTCCTACGCATCCTCCCAATCCCAACCAAAATATCCCTGAATCAGAGATTCCATTCCTGAATCCACAACTAAATCAGTTTGCCTGGGGTCCTCATTCATAGTACCCTGTACTTTTTGTCCGAATGCAAAAGACCATTTCCATCAATTATTTGTTTGTTAAATACCAGTCACCCATTAGGATGCATAAGAGCAGAAGCTATGTCAATTTTTCTCACCACTGTAATCCCAGAACCTGACATTTATTAATTCACATAGTTGTCCACTGAGTCAATAGATGTTATTTGAGCAACTCCTATGTGCCAGAAGTGAAAAGACATGTCCCTGTCTTTATAGAACTTACTGTCTGCTAGAGAAGAGGCCATCTAGACATGTATGAAGGCTGCCTCTGATCTCAGCCCATGGGGTGGTCAGTCCCCAGACCCTCTTATTTAAATCATATGAATCCCATGTCTGGTGTTTATTTACTTGCCTCTCTCCTCCACTGGACATTAAGTTTGAAAGGGGAGACATTTTTGTTTTTGTTTCTTTGTCCCCACTATTTGGCTTGAATGCTAGACACATGGTAGGTACTCAGCAGTTGTTTATTAGATAAAATCCAAAGTCACACATCACATTGCTGGGATACCTGGTCGTTGCAATAAATCTATCAAGAAAACACTGAATCACTGGGCATGGTGGCTCACGCCTGTAATCTCAGTATTTTGCATTAGTTGAGGTTAGGAATTCGAGACCAGCCTGGCCAACATGGTGAAACCCCATCTCTACAAAAAAAGGTAACAATTAGCTGGCCACGGTGGCAGGCACCTGTAATCCCAGCTACTCAGGAGGCTGAGGCAGGAGAATCACTGGAACCCAGGAGGCGCGAAGGTTGCAGTGAGCCGAGATTGTGCCACTGCACTCCAGCCTGGGTGACAGAGTGAGTCTCTAAATAAATAAATAAATGCACTAAATTTAGGAATGATATAAGTCTCATCATCTTTTTTTCATTGACTTTTTTTTTTTACATTTCCACTGGAAGCGTCCATTCACAAATGCAGACATAAGGAAGAAATTAATTTAAGTAAACCAAGACACTAACATTTGCAAAATGCTTCCAACATCATCTGTTTCCATTGGCAAATACATCCTGAAGACTCTGAATGAAAACTTTGGACTGGGACATGACTAACTTCAACTGGAAAGAATGTCTCCTCTTAACAAATATATGAATTTCAACTAACATTTGTGGACTTTTTGGAAAAACTGGCACCAGGCCTTCGAGACACAAACTTTTTATAGCTTCAATCTGCCATAAAGACATATCTTTAAATTATTAGGGAAGCATTTATGCACTTGTGAAGATATTCATATTTTCCTTCCTTTTTCTTTCTCTTTCTTTCTTTTTCTTCCTTTATATTTTTCTCTCTTTCTTTTTCTTTCCTTCTCTCTTCCTTCCTTCCTTTCTTTTTTCTTTCTTCTTCCTTCCTTTCTTTTTTTTCTTTCTTTTTTCTTTCTCTTCCTTCCTTCCTTCCTTTTCTTTTTCTCCCTCTTTCTTTCTCTTCCTTCCTTCCTTCCTCCCTTCCTTCCTTCCTTCCTTTTTTTTGTTCTTTCTAAGGTGGAGCATCCCTATGTTGCCCAGACTGAAGTGCAGTGGCTGTTCACAGGCACAGTAAGGGTGCATGACAACCTTGAACTCCTGGGCTTCAGTGGTCCTCTTTCCTCAGCCTCCTAAGTATCTGGGATGACAGGCACTTATATTTTCTGAATCTCTAGTTGGAAAACATAATCTAACAGTGGACTTTTGTCTCTTTGACATAGTTTTATTATAAGGCTTTGCACTTTAATTAACTTGATTGCAATTTTTTTAAATGGGAAATTCCTAGACATTGAGACTCTTTAAGAGAGAAATGAGATTACACATTTAAAGTAAATTTTGACCTGGAAAATAATGGCTTTAAAAATCACCACTAAGTGACTTTAAACCACTAAGTGACTCCCTCACTATAATTTTTTGTACCATCATAAATTTTGCAAATACTTTTATTTTAATTTCAGGCTGGCTTAGCAAATAGATCTGAAGTGGTTTTAAGGATAGGCAGTTTGCCCAGCTACCAAAACTTACCTCTTAGTTCATTTGTTGATGCTTGAAATTATACCATTAAAAATTCATCCCTTTGGTCTAAGGCTCGGTTCCCTGCTAAAATGCAAATGTCCCTGGGATAGACCACACTTAAAATAACGATAGTCATTTATCTCTAACTCTTGTCTCAATGTTTAAATAGAAAAAAGAAAAGATGTGATGCTTAAACCACATGAAAGAAAAGAGTCTAGTAAAAAATATATATAAAATCTGGATGTGCTGTCGACAGGACACTTTTTCCTAAACTTTGCCCTGAAGGAGATTTGGAACTTAGGATTTGGCCGGGCAATGTAATCTTACTAGGCCTGCTTATGGAGAATAGAAACAAACAAACAAACAAAAAAAGAAAATACTTCTTAAAATACTTCTTGATGTTTCTGACCCAATCATAATAAACAGCTGATAATCTCAAAGTAAACTGCTTCTGATGTTTGTTGCTTAATATTAAGCTGCTATATTTAGCAGTACTAGATAAATAAATTTGTTTCTGGCCAACACTGGAATTACAGAACCTAAGGGCTATAGGAAATTATCCTAGGTAATTGATACATTTAGCTGAATCAGTGATGAATTAAATAACTGATGGTGAGATATAAAATGTAGGAGCCAATCAATCAACCACATATGACCAAAAGAGAATCGCCTATGATTGCCTCAGAAAATTGAAGTACTGAATATCCTATTCAAACTGCATCTTGAGGCTTGAAGAAGAAAGCTGAGTATAAAGTCAATAAGGGCTAGGTGCAGTGGCTCGTGCTTGTAATCCTAGAACTTTGGGAGGCCAAGGTGGGAGGATCACTTGAGCCCAAGGAATTAGAGTCAAGATTGGGCAAAACAGTGAGGTATCATCTCTAAAATATTAAAAAATCAAAAACTTAGCCTGACATGGTGGCATGCACCTGTAACCCCAGCTGCTCGAGAGGCCAATGCCAGAGGATTGCATAAGCCCAGGAGTTAAAGACCAGCCTTGGCAACAGAGGGAGACCCTATCTCTATTTATTTTTAAAAAAATTTAATAAAGTCACTAAGATGATAAGAAAGAACGTTGCCTGTAACCTCATTAGAGGACGTCCCCTCGATTCCATTTTCTCCCCTGGCTACAAAGGGACAATGTCATATTCCTGCACTTCCTATGTGAGTGTCTTTTCCTTCTCTTGCCGATGGAAACGGCCACCATGAACGCTGTGTACTCTGATGAATCCGCTCAGCACCCAGTCTTCTCCAACTGAGGCCAAGTCTCCAGCCTAAGGCTTCCCAGGGCACGGCTGTGTGTCTGTGCCACAAGGTAATGGTTAAACGGAGTATGGGCTACACGAGGTATCAGCAGCATGGAACAGGAGCACTCGATAGGCTATCCGCACCCTCAACCTCTGTTGAACAAGAAATGCTACTGTGGTGATTCCCCACAGGAAGGTAACACAGTTTTAAATTTTTTACTCTCAAGACAAATTGATTGTTGGTATAAAATCTCCAGATTTTGAGGAAGCCATATTCATGAAAAATCTATTATTTAAGGAACCAGGTTGAGAAACTATATTTCTGTATCATAGAAGCCTTGATCAAGACAAAGCTATTATACTTAAACAAATAGCATAGGCTTGAGAATAGAAAAGTTAAAGCATACGTTAGTGCTATTAATACACAGCAACCTGAGACTAGGCCTTCACAGTGGTGAATGAATTAGATCAGGTCAAAGTGATCCAATTTGCCAGTTTGCTATCATAATGTCAAGAGACTAGCAGGTCTCATGCTTCTACCTGCCCACTAGGTATTTTGAACACTTATTTAAGCCGGTCACAAATTAGACCACTTAATTTCTCAGTCAAGTTTCATTTAACTACAGATAAATGGGAATGATCTTAATTTCTTACTCACCAAAACCATCAGGTCTAACAACATTCATAAATTCTGTTTTTTAAACTTCGTTAATTGCCAACGTTGAGTCTACCTGACTCTACTGCGTACAGACTTTTTGTCATGCCAAGTTTAACCCAGATGAATTTCTAATGGGAGAATGTTAGTCCTGGCCCACAAAAGTGAGCGATATGTTTGATAATCCAGTCTCCTGAGTGGCGGTCAGTCACCACCCCTGTATCTCTGCTTGGAGCTATCTCTCCTGCTCTGCTTTTGCCACTTTCGAGCTTCAATGCTTTTCCCATTCCAGCCTAGACCTGTGTTTTTAAGTCCATCATTATTCGGTCCTTCTTTGGAGTAGAAATCCTCTCAAGACCTCAAGTACAGAAAAATATTGCATAATGAACAATAAACATTTGTATTACCAGGAGGGCACACATAGGAAGGCTGCATTCTTTCTTCTAGTCCTAGGGTAGGAAGGGAAGTTTTATGAAGCTGAAAGGGGCTCTTTTCCCACAGCTCCCACCAGTCTCCCTCTCACTCTTACTGAATATGAAGCTTCCACTGGACAGATTTTCTTACTTGGTTTTCCCCTCTGCCAACCTAGAAAAATGTGGATCGATTGCTTTACCAACATCTAGAAGATATTCTCCTGCCCCCTACCATAAGTCTTCACTGCTTCTCCAAATTAATTTAAAACATCAAGGAAATAACACATGAGGCCTCCAGGGGGAAATTAATGTGTCTCGTTAGAGCAAGCTGTCTGATATCACCTATCTGACTGAGCTGCCTTGTTGACTGTCTCTAGCCAGATCAGAGGCAAAGCAAGGAGGGATATTAAACCCAACATGGACCACAGTGCATAGAGACATAAGCATGAAGATGAGTGGAGCGAACAGTAGAGACTGTTCCAACGTCTCTTTGGTTGCCAGGCATTATGGTTCAATTGCATCTCCCTCCCTTGCCCCCAAAAATGGGTACAGTCGAGCCCTAATCCCCAGTACCTTCAAATATGACCTTATCTAGAGATAGGGTGTCTCTACAGAAGTAATCAAGTGAAAATGTGGTCATTAAGGTTGACTTTAATCCAATATGATGTGTGTCCTTATAAAAAGGGAAAATTGGGACACAGAGACAGACATGCATAGAGAAAAGATGATATGGAGAGTCACAGGGTAAAACAAGATAGGCATTTACAGTCCAGGGAGAGAGGCCCTGAACAGACCCATGCCCCACAGCCCTCAGAAAGAACCAAGCCTGCCGACACCTTGATCTTGGACTTCAGCTTCCAGAACCGGAGACAATAATTTTCCGTTGCCTAAGCACCCCAGCCCGTGGTATATTGTTACAGCAGCTCCAGCAAATTAATGTACCAAGACACTAAGTTAACCTAACTGGACAGTTGGTGAGTGCTCTCAAACCCTGGAATTATATTATCTTCCCAATGCAAAAAGAATGATGGAGGGTAAAACCTCCAGCCCATTAAGTAGTGTTCCTATCCTAGGCGAATGGGGTAAAGAGTGTAATTTATCACAAGATCAGAAGCTAGATGTTAGCTCCCCTATTGGGGGATGGGGTGTAACTATAGAAAAGAGTTTGGAAACCAAAATCCAGTTAAAATAATGACTTGTACATTACAGGAAGCATATATTCCTACATCAACGCTACAGTGTGATCCCACCAGGGAGTGGGGGAGGAAAAGACAGGAGGAGAGCAGGGGATGTACTCAGATGGACCATGGGGTCAAGACTTCCTACAGGGTCAAGAAGACACCACCAAGTTGGTTTATAACTGGCCTGCAAATGGAAATCCCTCCAATGACAACTTAATGTTTTTTTTTCTTCCTCTAAATTGTGTGTCACTTCAGTTACTGTCAAAGGTGGGCTGGTAGGAGGTGGGACAGATAACCCAAGTCATGAACTCAAGCATCTTGAAGAAAATCTTTTACTGTGATTTCACCAGCAAATTGGTCTTTATGTGGGACTCGTTTTTGGGAGCCATGATCTGTGGAGGAGAGAGGTAAAAAGGTAGCTCTGCTCTATATGTGAGTCCCCAGGCCACTCTATGGAAAGGTGCTTTGGGATTACGGTGTGGACCGGGTTTCAGAATCCCCAGTACACTTGTTGGACAGTGATCTTCATTAGTTTCAGAACCTAGTCTGGAAATTGCTTAATCTAACAGGGATAATATTACTGAGTTGTGGCTTAAGACCATTGGCCGCAAAGTATGTTATATGGAAAGTAATTGCAGGCCAGACACAGTGTCTCACATCTGTAATCCCAGCACTTTGGAGGCCAAGGTGAGAGGATTGTTTGAGGCCAGGAGTTTGAGACCAGGCTGGGCAGCAAAGTGAGCCCCTTTCTCTACAAAAAAAAAAAAAAAAAAAAACCCAAAAATTAGTCTGGAGTGGTGGCGCATACCTGTGGTCCCAGCTATATGAGAGGCTGAAGTAAAGGGTCTCCTAAGCCCAGGAGGTTACCACACTCCAGCCTGGACCTCAGAGCAAGACCCAGTCTCAAACAAATAAGAATAAAAATAAAAAAGAAAGTAATTGCTAAGCAAACGGCAAACAAAGGAATTTCTGATTAATTCTTCCAGTTATTCCTCTAACATAGAAGTATTCACTTTACACAATGTGATACTTACCCCTCCCTCTGTTATTACCTGTTGGGCCCTGTATTTGTTTCCTGGGGCTGCTGTAACAAATTACCACAAACTTCATGGTTTAAAGCAATAGAAATGTATTGTCTCACTGCTCTGGAGAACAGAAGTACCACATCAAGCTGCTGTCAAAACCCCACTCCCTCCAGGAGCTCTAGGGGAGAATCAATTCCTTGTCCTTTCCAACTTTGGGTGGCTGCAGGTATCCTTGGCTCATGGCCACATCATTCCAGTCCCTGCCTCCATATGCACCTTGCCTTCTTCTCTGTGTGGGCCTCTATCTAATCTCCCTCCACCTGTCTCATAAGGTGGGCCCTCCTGGATAATTCAATGCAAGCTCTTCTCAAGACCCTTAGTCACGTCTTCTACTGTTTAAGGTGATATTCACTCTTTTGCCATATTCACAGGTTTGGGGAATTTAAAAGTGAATATAATTTTGGGAGAACTTTTCTTTTTTCTGCCTATTACAGGTCCAAACCACCAGCCTCTTAGGTTAACTTTTGGAAACTTGTCTTGTAAAGGTCATCAACATAACGTTTATTTCAATGCTAGTCCCAGACCTCATGCGAAGCTGCATCTAAGACTTGGAAGATAAAGACTTAATTGTTGACTTGAGCCATAGCCCTCCTGTTTTTTTCTCTCTCTGTTTATAACATGTAGCCGGGTTTTTTTCTTCCCCTAAAAAATGAAAATATTGGTTCTCAACCATCTTGAGATCTGGTAAGAGTAATAAGAGAAACCAAGTCTTCGATCCGCATTTGTACTCTTTCTTTCAGATTAACTAGCATTCTGGTCAAGGATAAAAAACGTGTATTTATAAGATGCCTTAGTCTTAGAAAATTTATCGAAAGCTGTGTACTTTTCTCCTCTGTTGCCAGGACTATAACCGAGCTCTAGATATAAGTGTGCTGTTTCCACGTTTTCACATGCTGAGGTGCTCTAATGTTCATATATTAGTTTTCTCTGGAAACTTATTATTTTACACATTTTTCTATCTTTTGCTATTTTTTTGTTGGCCTCAGTCACCCAATCCTTTTCTCTGTAAAACCACATAGCACCAGAGAATAAACTGAGGAGAAATAAGAACTTCTAAAAGTACTCTGAAAAAAAAAAATGAATTAACTATGAAATTGATCTTACAGTTTTGCAAAAAGTGATATTTGGGGGAATGATAGTTAGTTACTCAATCTAATATTTGAATAAATACTATCTGGCATTGAGCATAATTTCATATTTGTTAGCAAGAAATGAATACATATGTATACTTTTTCCGGTAATTCAGAGAATGTTTTAAATATGATATAGATATGTAAATGTATTTAGAACTGTCGGTCAAGACCAAGAATCATTTGCTACATTTGGAGTGGCAAGGCTTTAGGAAGTTAGTGCTGCTCAACCCTAGCTGTATATTAAAATCTTCTGAGAGCTTTTTAAAAAAATACCAATGCCAGTACTCCACCCCAAAACAAATCAGAATTTCTGGGAGTAGGGGTGTTGTTATTGCTGTTGTATTTTCAAATCCCGCAGTGATTCTAATTGTGGAGATACATTGAGAATACAGATTCAGTGCTCCTTGTACTGATGAGGAAAACAAGACCTATGGGGTGAGGTGATCTGCCTACTTTCTGCCTATGAATGTGACCAAGAATAACAAAAGAAAAGGCTGCACATAAGCAGCAAGAGATAGTAAATCATTTAAGATAAAATTATTGTAGAGAGAAGCAAGGGAGACTGCCAGCAGAAGCAGAAATGGCTCTCTGACTGCCAAGGGTGAGGATTGTGAAAATGTAAATCCTGCTTAAATCCTTTATCGCCCGACTGTGTGTATACCGGCAAGCCGGCTTTAGAAAAATATATCTATGAAACTGCTTCCTAAAAGTTTGAGGTCTGAGGGAAGAGAGCAAACTCCAAAATTCCAGAACTGGCTAGTTAAGGAAATAAAAGCTGGGGAATCTCCACAGAAAGTAATTTCACCGTGTTAACTATCTTTAGGCTTATTTGTATTGTTTTTCAGTTTTACTGTGATTTGTGTATGTTCTTCAGAGAGCTGGTGAGTTGAAATAGTTGTCATCTGATGACAATTATCACAAATTTCCTGTCACCATTTTCCGTAGTCTTATTGTCATCATTCCCACAAATAAAGGGAAAAAAAGCTAAAAATTATTTTAAATTGATCAGTGGCCATTTTGTTACAGGTATCTTTTCCCTTGGATGTATCAAACCGCTTGACTGTTGTTTGATTCCTATCAAAATAAACTGTAAATTCCAGTTTTGGTTTTTTTTCCCTTTTCCCTGGTTTCTCCCCTGGCCCGCTATTCTCAGGAACTTTCATCCAAGGTTTTGATGTGCTAATTTGCTCATCAGTACCCACTAGCCTTCCTTGGTTTAATTAATAAATATTTCCTGTTGACAAAGGAAGGGGAAACAGAAGTCTAATTCATGAATTTGATCATTGTGTTTCCCCCCACTGTGACCCTCACTTGAAATTGGACTTGAGTCTTATCAGCCACTCCGTTTTAGGCCTTGTCATTTGCATATCAAATATATCGTTGTAAGCAGGCTGCTTGCAGCCCAGGCCTGCAGACACTTACAGAACCAGCTGCCCACTGGAGGGGCAGGGAAACATCTGTAAACCCACTGTGATTACAGAAGAAGAATGAGAACAGAGGATCACCCTACTCTCTCCTCTTCAGGCTCTCCAGAAATCCAGGTCTCCCAGGTGACCGGTTTTCATACGTTTGGCGTATGTATTTACTTACTGAATTTTTAAACTGAGTATTTACGCTTCTGAAATGAGAATGAGAACACAAGATGCTCTAAACCTTCAACTTGAGTTTCTTGTCTTCAAAACCTCACCTAACCACTAAGGATGCTTTAGCAGATCCTAATAGGGACATAACTGAAAAGCATTATCATTACAGAGAATTACAATACATCGGAACCATCTGACTTCACTATGTTAGCTGACTTCAATAGAGGTTCTCTTGAAACCACTTTGTTTTCTCTCAATTAAGGACAGGCTGGTGGCAGCTACTGACTCAAATTAGGTCTCCCTTCTCCTTTTTTAAGAACTTGGGAAGTTGGTTTACAAAATTACTAGCACCACCATAATTCTATTCCCATCGTTCATATTTGACCTGCCCACATTTTTTAATCCACCCCCTTCCTAGAATTCATCTGTTATTGTTTACATGATATCCTGTGTTTATGAGATTCCTCAGAGGTAAGATGCAAATCTCTGCCAGGGTGAAAGATGTTTCAAAGGTTTTAGAATTGTGTTCCTAAGCTGTTTCATTCGTATGACCCACATATCTGAAGAGCGCTTTAGAGATGTGATCTCAGGCGCTTGAAAACACAATAACCAATGAAGAGCCAGCCCTAAGGCTGATATCTAGCTTTTGTTACTGTTGTTGTTGTTTTGTTTTGTTTTTTCTTTCTTTTTGAGATGCACTCTCTCTCTGTCACCTAGGCTGGAGTGCAGTGGCATGATATCAGCTCACTACAACCTCCACCTCACTACAACCTCCACCTCCTGGGTTCAAACAATTATCCAGCCTCAGCCTCCCAAGTAGCTGGGACCACAGGTGCCCATCACCACACCCAGCTAATTTTTGTATTTTTAGTAGAGATGGGGTTTCGCCATATTGGCCAGGCTAGTCTCAAACATTTGACCTTGTGATCTGCCCACCTCAGCTTCCCAAAGTGCTGGGATAACAGGCATGAGCCACCATGCCTGACCAGATGTCTAGCTTTTAAGAAGTCCATGCATAGCCCCAGAAGCAGGAGTAACAGGAAAATAATGCCATGAACTACATTAATTATGAGCTTAGAAGTGGCTATTGCAGTGGAAAGGTACGTTTTGGTTCTATTCAAGTTACCAAATAAATTAGGCAGGAGCATTTAAAAAAAATACTGCGGTTGTTTATCTCAGGCACTAATATCGAGTGCACTATTAGTTGGTGTAGTGGCAAGAGCACTCCATTTCGAGGTTGAAGATCTGAGTTTTATCTCAGCTTTGCCACCAACTAAACATCTGCCGTTTGAGCAAGTTCCATTCTGTGTGTGGACATCCATTTCTCCACCTGCAATGTGAGACACTTATATCACATGGACATGCATTAAACTTTGATCCTCAGACATGTTACCAAGTGCTCCTTAAAAAGATTTATGGACCAAGAAGCTGCGTCTCCGCTCCTTCAGGAGTCTCCAGCTGGTTCGGCCCGCCTGCCTACACTCCTGCCTCCACCATGATCATCGGGGTGACACAGAAGTCCTACCAGGTGTCCACCTCTGGCCTCCAGGCCTTCAGCAGCCGCTCCTACACAAGTGGGCCCAGTGCCCACATCAGCTACTCAAGCTTCTCTCGAGTGGGCAGCAGCAGCTTCCGGGGTGGCCTGGGCGGAGGCTGCTGTGGGGCTAGTGGCAAGGGAGACATTATCAATGTCACTGTCAACCAGAGCCTGCTCAGCCCCCTTAACCTAGACAGGGGACCCCAACATCCAGGCCATCTGCACCCAGGAGAAGGAAGAGATCAAGACCCTCAACAACAAGTTTGTCTCCTTCATCGACAAGGTACATTCCTGGAGCAG
>CAUYQU010047581.1:0-53317 GCA_963574635.1 Cheracebus regulus | reverse complement strand
CTGCAAATGCATAGGGGGTTTCTTTTCCGCATGAAAAATATGTTCTTAGATTTATTATAGTGATTGTTGCCCAACTCTGTGGATATACTAAAAACTACTGAATTTTATACTGTAGATGGGAGAATTGTATGGTATGTGAGTGACATCCCAAAGTTACTTTTTGAAAAAGTAGTCTTTAAATCCTTCTCAAAATCCTTGCCTGGCTGTTTCCACCAATGCTAGACCATTGAGTGAGTCTCAGAAAACAATATTCTAAAGTATGGTGCTGGTATGTTTTGGCTTTGTGTCCCCACCCAAGTCTCATCTTGAATTGTAATCTCCACAGGGAAGGTGATTGGATCATGCTGTTCTCAGATAGAGAGTAAGTTCTCACAAGATCTGATGGTTTAAAAGTGGCAGTTTCCCCTGTGCTCGCTCTCTCTCCTGCTGCCATGTAAGATGTGCCTTATTCAGAGAATAAATGCTTGGGGGGAAAAAAAGAAGATGTGCCTTGCTTCCCCTTTGCCTTCCACCATGATTGTGGTTTTCTGAGGCCTCTCAGCCATGTGGAACTGAGAATCAATTGAACCTCTGTCTTTATAAATATCCAGTCTCAGGTATTTCTTTATAGCAGTTTGAAAATGAACAAATACAAGTGCTTTGGTATGTTGAGTACTTTTGAATCAGAAGAAATTAGAACTGGCCAGGCAAAGTGGTTCACGCCTGTAATCCCAACACTTTGGGAGGCCGAGGCTGGCAAATCACAAGGTCAGGAGTTCGAAACCAGCCTGGCCAATATGGTGAAACCCCGTCCCTACTAAAAATGCAAAAAATTAGCTGAGCATAGTGGCAGGCGCCTGTAATCCCAGCTACTCAGGAGGAAAAGGCAGGAGAATTGTGTGAACCTGGGAGGCAGAGGTTGCAGTGAGCCGAGACCGTGCCATTGCACTCCAGCCTTCCAGCCTGGGATATGGAGTGAAACTCCATCTCAAAAAAAATAAAATAAAAAATAAGAAAAGAAATTAGATCTTAGAAGTTGCTTCAGAACTCAAGGCCTTCTAATCTTCTCTTCTTCCTCCAGCCCACAGAGAAGGATTCTCTCTGGAATTTCTTTACCTGACTGAGGAAATTTCAACTTTTTCTTTTTTTTCTTTGAGACAGAGTCTTGCTCCATTGCCCAGCCTGGATTGCAGAGGCACGATCTCAGCTTACTGCAACCTCCACCTCCTAGGTTTAAGCAATTCTTGTCCCTCAGCCTTCCAAGTAGCTGGGACCACAGGCATGCACCTCCATGCCTGGCTAATTTTTTGTATTTTTAATAGAGACAGGGTTTTGCCATGCTTTCCAGGATGATCTCAAACTCCTGGCCTCAAGTGATCCTCCCGCCTTGGCCTCCCAAATTTCTGGGATTACAGTTGTGAACCACTACATCTGGCCTTACTGAAGAAATTTCTATCCGAAAGAACTGTGATTGTTTTAAGACCTCCTATCCTAGAAATGTCATTAAATAACCAGGAAAGATTAACCACCAGAAGAAATTTCTATCCAAAAGGACTGCAACTGTTTTAAGACCTCCTAGCCTAGGAATCTCAACCAGGAAAGATTAACTACCACAAAATCGAAGAGACTAAAAGTCATCACCATGCCTACACAGACTTCTCCCCTGTTCTTTTGAGGACAGTTCCAAGAGTTTACCTGGGAGACATTATCTGCATAAGACAACACTTGTTCACAGTGCAGTTCTGCCCCTTGCCTTTCAAAAATTTGCCACCCACACCTCCCAGAACTCAAAGGAACTTTGTTCCAGGCCACTGTCTGTTCTTTGGGCTCATTAGATTTCACTAAAAATCATTTACCACTCCTCAAAATCATTATACATTTCCTTTTCCTCTCCCCTGTGAAGATAGTTTTCTTTTTTCTTTCCTTTTTTTTCTTATTAATTTTAAGTTTCAGGGTACGTACAGGTTTGTTACATAAGTAAACATGTACCATGGTGGTTTGCTGCACCTATCAACCCATCACCTAGGTATTAAGCCCAGCATGCAACTTTTCTTATTGATTGATTGATTGATTGATTGAGACAGGGTCTTGCTGTGTTGCCTAGACTGGTCCCCATTTCCTGGGCCCAAAGGATCCTCTTGCCTCAGTCTCTCAAGTTAGCTGAAAGAACACGTATATACCATCACACACCCCTGGAGAGGTTATTTAAGCTTCAACAATCTCGTCCTTGTTTGAGTCTCATACTTTGTATGATTCCCATTCTTAATTGTGTGCTTTTCTCATGTTAACCTATTGTCAGTTAATTTCAGCAGAGGCAAACCTTTGTAGGGCAGGGAAACACTCCCTTCATTCCTACAGTTGTATTATGATTTCTACTCAACCCTTATCAAGTACTCTGTATTGAAAGAAATGCCTTAAACCGAACTTCCAATTCTCAATAAAAAATTTTTTTTAATATTCAGTGGCTAGTTACAAGATCAACAAATTTTGGTCTTACTTTTCCCTTCTGAGATTGCCAAAGCTCTTTTCTTCCTTACTATGGTAAATAGTTAACACAGAATTGTCCTATCAACAGATTGGGCTTGTAATGTTTGGGAAATGGCTGTCAGTTTTTGTTTGTTTTGTTTTGTTTTGTTTTGAGATGGAGTCTCGGTTTGTCACCCAGGTTGGAGTGCAGTGGTGCAATCTCGGCTCACTGCAACCACTGCCTCCCAGGTTCAAGTGATTCTCCTGCCTCAGCCTCCCAAGTAGCTGGGATTACAGGAATGCACCACCATGCCTGGCTGATTTTTGTATTTTTAGTAGAGACGGGGTTTCAGCATGTTGGCTAGGCTGGTCTTGAACTCCTGACTTCAAGTGATCCACCTACCTCACCCTCCTGCTGGGATTACAGGGTTGAGCCACCACACCCAGTCTTTTTTTTTTTTTTTTAAACTATGTTAAAATACATATAACATAAAATTTTACCATTTTAACCAGTTTAAACTGTATAGTTTAGTGGCATTAAGTACATCACATTGTTGTATAACCAGTGCTACTATCCATCTACAGAGCTTTTCATCATCCCCAACTGAAAATCTGTAGCTACTAAACAATAACATACTGTTACTCCCTTGCCCCAGCCCTGGGACACCACCATTGTACTTGCTGTCTATATGAATTTGACTATTCTAGGTACCTTATATAAAAGGAGTCATACAATATTTGTCCTTTTGTGTTCACCTTCTTTCCTTTAGCATAATATTTTCAAGGCTTATTCATTTTGTAGCATGGATCAGAATTTCTTTTTCAATTCCTTTGAAGCTTTATGGGATATTGTGAAATATATATTTGGTTTTTGTCCTGTCTCCTGTCATACAACTCCTAAAATCCTTGGAATCTCCAAAGTCATCAGTGTCTTTATGTATTCTAATGAGTTGACTGGTGACTGGGGAGCCCTGGGTAGCTTCAGGATGGGGGCTGGTCACTGGAAAGACCAAGGCATCATTAGAGAGTTGGGACTTTCGAGCTCACCTCCAAACCTCTGGGAATGGGAGACAGGCTGAAGGTCAAGTTGATCATCCATGGCCAATTATTTAATCAATCATGGCTACACAATGAAACGTCCATAAAATCCCAAAACAGCTGGGTTCAGGTAACTTCTAGAGAGCTAATCCCATGGAGATTTCTGGAGAGTAGCATAACCAGAGAGGGCTGGGAAACACCATGTGCCTTCCCCCATCAATCTCTTTATCTGGATCCTTTGTAATATCCTTTATAATAAACCAGTAAATGTGTTTCCCTGAGTTATGAGAGTTGCTCTAGCAAATAAATCAAATCCATTGAGAGGGTTTTAGGAAGCCCAATTTATTGTTGATTGGTCAGAAGCACAGGTAAAGCAATATGGAGCTTACAATTGGCATCAGAAGTAGTGGGCAGTCTTCTGGGAGTAAGCCCTCAACCTGTGGGATCTAATGCCATCTCCAGGTAGACAGTGTCAGAATTGAACTGAATTAGAGGATACTCAGCTGGTGTCAGCTGAAGACCCTACTGCAGAACTCATTGATTGGTTGTTGGTAGGGAGAAATCTCCACTCATTTCTTGGGATCAGAGGTCACAGAAGTCTTTTATGGTGTGATGTGAGAGCAGAGGAAAAGAGTTTGAGTTTTCTACAGGCTGTAATTTCTTTAATGATGTTAAAGGCTTTGGGAAGGCATGGTGGCTCACATCTATAACCTCAGCACTTTGGGAGGCTGGGGCAGGAAAAATGCTTGGGGACAGAAGTTCAAAACCAGCTT
Source organism: Cheracebus regulus (assembly GCA_963574635.1). NCBI lineage: Eukaryota > Metazoa > Chordata > Mammalia > Primates > Pitheciidae > Cheracebus > Cheracebus regulus. The sequence goes on along the minus strand of CAUYQU010047581.1, from coordinate 49,061 downwards.
GATCAACATAACAAAACCCTGTATCTACAAAAGATTAATTTAAACATTAGCTGGATGTGGTGGTACACACCTGTAGTCCCAGCTACTTGGGAGACTGAGGAAGGTGGATTGCTTAAGCCCAAGAGGTCAATGCTGCAGTGAGCCATGATTGTTCCACTGAACTCCAGCCTGGTTGACAGAGCAAGACTCTGTCTCTAAATAAATAAATAAATGACTTTAATTCCTTGAATAATATTCCATTATATGTATGTGCCACATTTCATCTCTCTATTCATTGTCTGTGGACACTTGGGTTGTTTCCACATTTTGGCTGTTGTGAATAATGCTGCTACTATGAACACATACAAATATCTGTTTGAATTCCTCACTTTCACTTTTTTAGGGTATATATCTAAAAATAGAATTGCTGGATCATATGGTAATTCTGTTTAATTTTTTGAGGAATCATCATACTGTTTTCTATAGTAGCCTCTCTATTTTCCATTCCCATCAGCGATGTACATGGGTTCCAATTTCTCCACATCCATGTCAATGCTTGTCATTTTCTGTTTTGTTTTTGTTGTTGTCATTGTTGTTTATCTATATAGTAACTAACCATCCTAATGGGAGTGAAGTGGTAACTCATTGTGGTTTCGATTTGCGTTTCTCTAATAATTAGTAGTGTTGAGCAGCTTTTCATCTGTTTATTGGTCATTACTGGAGAAATGTCTATTGAAGTCATTTGCCCATTTTTTAATCTGGTTGTTTGTTTTTTGTTGTTAAGTTGTGAGAGTTCTTTATATATTCTGGATAGTAACCCCTTACCAGACACATGATTTGCAAATATTTTCTCTCATTCCATGGGTTGTCTTTTCTGTTGATAGTGTCCTTTGATGCACAAGTCTTAAATTATGATGTAGTTCAATTTATCTATTTTTGTTGTTGCTGCCTATTCTTTTCATGTCCAATCTAAAACATTATTATAGAATCCTATGTCATGAAGTTTTTACTTCATGTTTTCTTCTTAGAGTTTTATAATTTGAACTCTTGAATTTAGATCTTTAGTTCACTTTGACTTTTGATTTTTTTTTCTTTTTGAGACAGGGTCTCATTCTGTCATCCAGACTGGAGTACAGTGACGTAATCAGCTCACTGCAACCTCCACCTCCCTGGCTCAAATCTTCCCACCTCAGCCTCCCGAGTTGCTGGGACTACTGGTGCACACCACCACACCTGGCTAAATTTTTTTTTTTTTTTTTTTTGTAGAGATGGAGTTTTGCAGTGTTGCCCAGAACGGTCTCAAACTCCTGACTTCAAGTGATCTGCCCACATCTGCCTGCCTCAGCCTCCCCAAATGCCAGGATTACAGGCATGAACCACCACGCCTAGCCTGAGAAGTCAGCTTTTAACAGAGCTTTTTTTTTTTAAGATACATGTATAGCAACTAATTCAGATAATTTAACTTAGTAATCTGATACCAAACCACAATTTAACTACTACAAAAGAAACTGTGCGAAGTGTCTAAGCATAGAACTTCAGTTGTGCAAAAATTATTAGTAAGAATTTTACTGACATGTCTTATTAAATAACTACTATATAAAATATATTTTAAATATAGTTAAAATGTTGTCAACATTATGACTTATACATTATTATTATTATTTTTGAGACAGAGTCACTCTGTTGCCCAGACTGGAGTGCAGTGGCATGATCTCAGCTCACTGCAACCTCAGCTTCCTGGATTCAAGTAATTCTCCTGTCTCAGCCTCCCAAGTAGCTGGGACTACAGGCACATGCCACCACGCCCAGCTAATTTTTGTACATATATATATACACACACACACACACACATATATATATATATATATATACACACACGTGTATATATATATATATATATATATATACATATTTTTTTTTTTAGTAGAGATGGGGTTTCACCATATTGGTCAGGCTGGTCTCGAACTCTTGACCTCAGGTGATCCACCTGCCTTGGCCTACCAAAGTAGTGGGATTACAGGCATGAGCCACTGTGCCTGGCCAACTTATATATTATAACTTGAATCACAGTGTGCCCAAATCTATGTAATAATGATTCATATCATAAAAAATCCCCATTCCTCACAACATTTTCAGGAAGATAGGTCTGTGTTTCCAATAATCTTCACCTTTACAGCTCATAGGCCCTTCAATTCAATCATATTTATACCTCAACTCGTGATCTTTGGACTATTCTGTTCTATTCTAGTCCATCTTTTCTTTAATTTTTGAAACACAAATCTAATCTCATTCTCTCACTGGTTCAAATGTTTTAATGTGAAGGTCAGGAAATGACTAAATTGAGCTTGCAAAAATATTTTGTTTGGACTTCAGTTTTTCCAACATTGAAAAATCAGGAAATTTCTTGTAAAAATCCTGATTTCTGGACTCTCTTGAAGAATCTAATTGTCTTGCAACATGTACTGCATTGCCATGTGGCCACAACTACCTGCATCTCTACCCAGTTAACCTACTCTGGGGCCTACAAACATCTGACTTTACAGACAATGCTCTAAGGGCTCCTTAAGGCCTGCAGTATCATCAGGACAAAATTGGTTTCTTAGGCAGCAATGAGATTAGTAAACTACATGTCCACATGTCAACCTGAACACATCTTCAAAACACTGCTGAGTGTAAAAAACTAAGAAACAAACTGAGATCTATAGCATATAATTTATATAAATTAAAAATATATACATATTATAAAAGAGTTCACATTTCCCAAGAAGATATTCCAATAAAATGGACATATATCATACACATTGGAACATTTTATAGGTAAGGACACAGAAAGTGGGTGGAGTGTACTGGGAACTGAGAAGTGCTGTTAACTCAATCAGCTGGAGCTGATATCCCCCAAAGAAGTAGGAAAAAAAAGAAGTTAAAAACTTTTTTTTTTTTGAGACAGAATCTTGCTCTGAATGAATAATGTATTTTTCATTTTAGACGTTCTAGTTTAAGTCTCTAATTCAATTTGGACCTTTAAAAAATATCTTCCAGTCTATTTAACTTGCTCAGTTTTTGTCTACATTATTAAGCATATGAAATACAGTTACAGTAACTCTTTTATGGCTTTATTATTATATCATTTGTATCATTTATGGATCTGTTTCTAATGACTGATTATTCTCCTCATTATATGTCATATTTTCCTGCTTTATTCCATGTCTGGTCATTTTTGGTTGAATGTAAGATGCTGTGAATGTTTTCTTGTTAGGAGTTGGATATTTTTATATTCATATACATATTCTTGAGTTTTTTTCACAGGGATACAGTTAACTTGCCTGGAACACTTTGGCACTCTGAAGGATGGGGATGATGTTTAAACTCTTTTAGGCAGGACCAGAGCAGCCTTTATTACAGGACTAACTTTTCCCAGGACTGAGGGAATACTCTTTCAGGAATTACTTTAATCAATGTCCTTTAATAATTATATATATATATATATATATATATATATATATATATATATATATAAAATTGTGGCTCATGCCTGTAATCCCAGAACTTTGGGAGGCTGAGGCAGGCAGATTGTTTGAGCCCAGGAGTTCAAGACCAGCCTGTGCAACATGGTGAAGCTCTGTCTCTACAAAAAATACAAAAATTAGCCAAATATGGTGGCCCACACCTATAGTCTCAGCAACTCAGGATGCCAAGGTGGGAGGACTGCTTGAGCCTGGGAGGTCAAGGCTGCAGTGAGCCACTTCATGACACTGCACTCCAGCCTGGGTTACAGAGTGAGACCCTGTTTAAATAATTATAATTAATTTATACAATTATTACATGTAATTATAACATATCTATTTCCATTCTGGCTTGTGGAAATGCAAAATATTCCTAGTTCTTTCAGAAGTTCAGGAATTATTTCTTTGAATAATTTTAGTGTCTCTTCCTCAGACTAAGGTAGTTTCCTCATATGCATACACTGCTGTATACTCAACTGAAGACATGATCTTGGAGCTTCCACACCTGTCTCTGTACTAGCTCTTCTTCAGCATTTTGCCCTGCAAACTCAAGCCACCTTTGCCTCCCAAGACTCCCAATTCCATTTTGTAAATTTAGGGAGACTGCTAAGCTCCACCTGGGTTTCCACTCTCTGGGCTGCATCCTCCCTACAGTAATATGGGGCAGAAATAGGGCTCATCTCATTTGTTTCTCCCATCTCAGGGATCACTGTCCTTCATTACCTGATATCCAATATCTGAAAACTATTATTTCATGTATGTTGTCTGATTTTTGTAGCTGTTTCCTGTGGGAGGGTAATTCTTTTTTTTGTTGTTTTTGTTTTTGTTTTTTTGTTTTTTGTGTTTTTTTTTTCTTATAGTAATTCTTGTCTCTGTTACTACATCTCGGCCAGAATAAGAAGATACCCTCATACATAATTTAATTTGATTCTCAGCATTACTCTGGGGCAGATAATATTATTACCAATGAAGATTTGAAGGTTGGAGAAATTAACCTTTCCTAGAGGCTTGCACAGTATATGATGCCAGAGCACTAAAACAACATAAACCACACTTGATCTTAGCCAAAATGCCGAGAAGTGATATAAACAATGTAAACCAACCCTAAACAAGAAACACAAAGCCTTTCTGATGGAAAGTAAAAGGGAAATCAAGGATGATAACAAAAATCCTTTTACTCCAGGCACTTTACCCTTTCTGCTTTTATCAGTGCCTCAGAGCACTGTTGGACTACCTACACAGCAAAAACTTGGAGGGCTGGTTTGAAGTGTAAATGTCTGTCTTCCATCCCTGATATACTAAATCAAAATCTCTGCTGTCAATCCTTAGAATCTGCATTAGTAATAAATTCCCTACCCCTTGCCTTAAGAAATAGAAAAGTCTCCACAGACCTTTTTATTTTATCTCTCTCAAATCTCATCAAGAATCTTCCTGTAGATTGTCATCCTGGTTTCTTCAACTTTCCTTTATTTTTGGATCTTTCCTTTTATAAAAATATTCCATTCTCTCCTCGCTTAAAAACAGACTCCTGCTCTTTCCCTGTCGCCGCCAAGTCATGTGAAGACAGAGGCTTGAGTGTGTTCAAGATTCAGCTTTACCCATAACCCATCACAATGGCCGAGGAAGGCACTGCTGTTGGAGGTGTAATGGATATTAATACTGCTTTGCAAGAGTATTAACTGAAGAGGTGCTGAAGACCACTCTCATCCATGGTGGCCTAGCACATGGAATTTGCGAAGCTGCCAAAGCCTTAGACAAGTGCCAAGACTATCTTTATGTGCTTGCAGCCTACGTATGTCAAGTTCGTAGAGGCCCTTTGTAATGAACACCAAATCAACCTGATTAAGGTTGATGACAACAAGAAATTAGGGGAATGGGTAGGCCTCTGTAAAACTGACAGAGAGGGGAAACCCTGTAAAGTCATTGGTTGCAATTGTGTAGTAGTTAAGGACTATGACAATGAGTCTCAGGCCAAGGATGTCATTGAAGTGTACTTCAAATGCAAGAAATGAAGAAATAAGTCTTTGGCGCGTGCGCATGCACACGCGCACGCACACACACACACACACACAGACCCTTGTAAAACCAAATGTAAAATTTGAAGCTTCTAAGCCCCCCAGTCAAAGGAATGTACCCCTTCTCTTGGTCAAGAGCGTTACAAAATTAACCCAAAAAACTAGTTCAGGCCGTAATGGGAAGGGGGGTTAAATATGCCTCATTGTACCCTTCTCCCTTTGAAATTCAGGCACAACTGACCCACATTAACATTAAAACACAGATCATAAGACTGACATCAAATAGATTGTGTGTAATAATAAGACACAAATAATAAGACACAAATGCCAAATTGACTCTATTATAGCATCATGTAACAGATAGCAGGTCCTGAAAGAAATTGAAATATTTTATCCTAAAATACATTTCTTTGACACATTTTGAAATGGCCCTGTAAAGCTGTCTCTTGTGGAGAATGGCTACATTCTGTAGAGAATCCTCTTCCCTTTTCAGGTCTTTTTTCCTGATCTAGGAGAGAATTAACCAAGAATCTGTCACCTTTTTAAGTTTGATAAGAAACATTTACACTCTATTGTCTCAGAAGCCTGCATCCTTTTATGCAGATGAAATGGAAGTTTCATCTGCATAAATGGAATATTGATCTCCACAACCTTTTATCTTAACCCAGACACTTTCTTCTTGATTCTAGGTCTATAGATAAACTCAACCAATTGCCAGTCAGAAAATCTTTGAATCCACCTATGGCATAAAAGCTTTTTCCAACCCCACCCCCCACCCCACCACTGCCCCTGCTTCCAGTAATACTACTGCTCTGGACCAAATCAATGTACATCTTACATATACTAATTAATGTTGTGTATGTATATGCAAGACTCTGTCTCAAAAAGAAACATTAACAGGGAAATAACTTTAAATAATGACTATCACAGTTGTGTAAATAATCTAGATAAATTATTAAATAAATTAATCAGGTAAATGTAATGGAATAAATGCTTATAAACAAACTCATCATATAATTTAGGATCTAAGGTTATTAATAAATATTAAGAATTGGGTAATTTCCAATCCAATTTAAAAATTATAGAAAACCTTTTTTAAATGTTCTTATAAAAAGTTCAATATGTTTGCCTAATTCAAAGCTTATTTAAAGGTTATGTATAAAACAAGGTAAAAGAAACCAAGAAATAAGAGATGTAAAGAAAATTTGTGATATAAAGAAGTATTTTGGTATTGAAGGCAAAAAGAAAAGTAATTTTATATGCAAAAGAATCTCACATAGTGAATTTCTGTTCTAAAATAAAATGACTGGGTTGTTTGAGAAAGTGGAATATTTAGTACAAGCCAAAAGGTTCAAGTATGTTTTGAATGGTCTAAGTTGTAATAAGGGTAGTAAAAAGGGAACTTATAAAAGTGTTATGTGATTCATTGGTTTTAATTAGAGAAAATTATGGTAGATTTTTAAAACTGAACTTTGATATTTAAAAATATGCTAATACAAAATTAAATAATTGTTTAAAACAAGATTTTATTAAAATATTGACTTACTCTTAATGCAATAAGTTTTTAATTTTTAAATTCTATGATCTGTCTCTCTGAAATTCTTCAGATTAATATCTCAAAAGTTCAGTTCTTTCTCTTTTGAAAAGGCCTTCACCTTTTGTTGGCCCTTGTAACTTTTAATTATCTAAAGGTAAGAGATAAATTTTTTTAAAAAACAAGTGAATTAAATATCTTTTGGACCTGCCATTTTTATTCTGCATGCCTGTGATAGCTCTATATTTTATATATATCATGTGGAAGTGATAGTTCACTACTGTTAAATCAAGTTTAGCCTAAAACTATCTCCTTACATACATTGTTTGACCTAAAGGTTTTACTGTACATCATGAACTGCTACAAATGGAAGTGTAAACAAACTGTACCCTACACTTGTGCCAATCACAGAGTTTCTGCCAATCAAATGTAGCCAACTGTTCAAATTGTGTTCAAATAAGGCAAACACTGAGCTATAATCAGTCCAGACATTTCTGTACCTCACTTCCGTTTTCTGTACATCACTTTTCTTTTTCTCTCAATAAATATTTTTCGCCACATGCCTATGCCGGAGTCTTTGAACCTACTCTGGGTCAGGAGGCTACCTGATTCACAAATTGTTCATTGCTCAATTAAACTTCTTTAAATTTAATTTGGCTGAAGTTTTTCTTTCATCAGAAGTGGGATCTGAAGTAGAGTTTTTAAGGAGATGCCGAGAGTGCTGAGTGACCAAGCGAGGTAGCTGCTGGACCCTTTGTGTTTGTTTCTCTCTCAGAGCAGTTGAGGATCATGGTAAGTTCTCTGTCAGATGCCAAAGCTCCATGGATTTGTTTTGAACTGAGTTTCTTTGACCAAGTTTCTGATTTAATCTTGATTTGGAAGTTGTGACAAAAACTGGACTGGGTTCAGGATTGGATTGGATTTGGAATTAATTGCCTTGGATTCAGTTAGAGAGCTCTTACATCTGACTGGGTCAGAAAGAAACTGGCAGTAAATGACAATGTTGCAGGGGGTATAAAATTTGGCTTTTGGAAATTCTCATGGATTTTTGTGTACTACCCCTTTGTTTCATTTTTCATGTACACTTAAGTAGAAAAAATTATTGTCTAAGTTGATCAAGGGAACCTGAGAGCAAAGCCAATATTTGAGGTAAAAATGAAATCTTTTCTTTTCTTTTTCTTTGCTTTCCTTTTCTTTTATTTATTTATTTATTTATTTTTGACAGAGTCTCATTCCATCACCCAGGCTGGATTGCAGTGGTGTGATCTTGGCTCACTGCAATCTTCACCTCCTGGATTCAAGTGATTCTCGTGCCTCAGCCTCCCAAGTAGTTGAGATTACAGGTGCGTGCCACAACACCAGGCTAACTTTTGTATTTTTAGTAGAGACAGAGATTTCACCATGTTGACCTGGCTGGTCTTGAACTCCTGGCTTTAAGTTATTCACTTGCCTCAGCCCCACAAAGTACTGAGATTATAGGTAGGAGCCACCACACCCATCAGGATCCTTAATTTCTGAAGAACTGAGTTCCTTCCAGCTTAAACATGCATAAGTATTATGTCCTGGAAGCAGCAAAGTTTTACAGAAACAGCAAAATATTACTAAAGATAACTTACAGTGGAATGTTCCAAATAAACAAAACTGCACTGAAGTGAATTTGAAAATAAGGGCTCCCAAATTAGTCTCATCTAGGGATGCGTATTCATGTACAGAAGCTTCTAAAAAAAAAAAATCAGTATTTTTATTTAAAACTTTATGAGGCTGAGTGCCATGATGCACGCCTGTAATCCCAGCACTTTGGGAGGCTGAGGTGGGCAGATCATCTGAAGTCAGGACTTTGAGATCAGCCTGGCCAATATTGCAAAACTCCATCTCTACTAAAAATACAAAAATTAGCCAGGCATGATGGTGGGTGCCTGTAGTCCCAGCTACTTGGGAGGTTGAGGCAGGAGAATCAGTTGAATCCAGGAAGTGGAGGTTGCAGTGAGCCAAGTTCATGCCACTGCACTCCTGCCTGGGTGAAGAGTGAGACTCCATCTCAAAAAATAGAAATAAAAAATAAATAAAGACTTCATGAAAGGCAAATAATAAAAAGCTTAAGCAACTAATTGATTTTAAAAATTAAATCCGCTAAACTTTTGGTTTAGATACTATCTCTATTCAAAAGAAATAGACTGCAGCACCAATTGGCTGACTTTGAGCAAGTAGTGAAGTATGCATTTTATCTCAGTAAAGGATAGGATTGGGTTCAAGGCCCAACTTAGGAAAAGTAGAGTCCCTCCTAAGATTTAGGGGGTTAGAGCCCTGTCTCAGTAAAGTTCCTCTTGGTTAAAAATGGATTTGGCGCTACAGAATGTTAACTGCTATTCTCTTTGAATTTAATCTGCCTCGACCTCTTTGCTAATGGCTGTTGGTGACGGGGTTAGGTGTGTACAGGATCATGGGACTGCTTTAAGAGATTCCCTTCACGACTGGCAAGTGGCTGCCTGAACATTTGGCTCATTGTCACTGCAATGGGTGGGACTTTCTCTAGCCTCCCTGAGCTCCTAGCCTTCCCCATCTCACCATAGGCAACACTTTTCTTTCTCCTTTCCCTTTCCTCTCTTTTCTGCTACTCAGAATGACCATCTTGCCCAGAGACCACATGTTGGAACTTCTATAATCAACTTTGAATGGATCAAAGGTGACAAGGGCCAGACCAGGGGCAAGTTTGAGACTTGACAGCTCAATATTTGGTGCTAAGCAGAGTGGCTAATGTCTGTTTTGTCATATGCATTTTGCTCCAACTGGAATGGAAAATATTTATTCGGTAACCCCATGCAAGTTCTGGACAGCATCTTGCAAAATTGAGAGGCATTGCCTATGGTTTCATGAAATGGAAGAAAGTTGTTGTCTATGGTTTCATGAAATGGAAAAACATAAGTTTCCTTTGCAATGTGGCTTGGTCCCCCAGGGCTATGGTGCAGCAAGCAGTATCACTAAGTCCTGCTCAGGGAAAGGAATGCCAGAAGCCTGGCATGCTGGCAAAAGGGTAAGAATTTTTTACCAGTCAGACTTCTGGCCTCTCTATGTATATACAAACTGGTTGTAGAAATGGCAAAAATCACTGTCTGCTCTACAAAGTTTTAATTAATGAAAAAAAAAATCGTGAGGCTAGTCTTAAGCCGTAGCAAATTTGGTGTAATTTGTGCTGTGAATTTGTCTTTCTACATTGTTCTGTCATAAGAAGTGGCATCATACGATAGAATGCAGGCCTAGGACCCCCATAAACTTGCTGTTCAAGTTAGCCTATCAAACTGGTCAGTGGCAAACTTTGCTGCAGGTCCCCAGAACAAACAAAAAATACTGGATGAGATTTCCCTCTCATCTTGTTTTATGTCTTTAGGAGCTTGATCTTGAAACCACATGGCCTTTCTTTCTCTTGGTCTTTGCCATCCAGGGAACAGAAATTTTGGGGTGCATGTCATAGTTAGCTCTAAAAATTATCCTAATAAGTTAAAAACCATTGCAAGCTCAAAATTGACTGCTCTAGGCTCCTTGTGGAAAGAAAAATGAAAACCACCCAATGCTGTTGCTTAGCGTCTAAGGCTTTATCTTTTGACAATGGCAGTCAGGGGTCAATTCCTGGCTTAGGGAATGAGCCCTTTCTGGTTTGATATCTGTGTGAGTTTTCATTTGTTGATTCTCTTCTTCTCTAGGAACAACTTCTGACTTCCCATTTTGAATTTCCCTTTCTCTAAGCACCTGGGAGGTTATCTCTGTTCAAAAGCCAGAAATATTTGCTATTTGTTCTGTCTAGAGTTCTATAATAAGATAGTCGGTTAAAAGTCAGCATAGTTAAAAGCAGATATTGAAGCTATAGGTATATTTTAAAGGCCTTTATGGTTCTTCTTGATTCTTATTTTTCTGGAAAAAAGTGTTGTTTTTTTCCTTTCAGTCAACTGAATTATATTTCTTTATTTTGTCTTCTCACTGCTCTTGATGCACACATGAGAAGACCTAGCATAACTTCTAACAGCCTGGGACCCCTTGGGAAAAACAGAGGATTTGCCACAGACCCTGTTATAGGAAAAACCTGTTTTCCTGATGAGACCCCAGGAATTGAAAGCAGATAGATCCCTCTCAAAATCTAAGGCTAAATATACTCTTGGGGATGGCAAATGGCAATTATCGGAAAATACTTGACTCTTTGCATGTTTTGATCAGAAAGGCATGCTCTTGGCCATGTAGAAAGTATAAAAATGTCCCCACCCCCTACTGAGAGATAAGACACCTATGGGAATGGGCTGATCATGAAATTGGCTGATTGGCTTTGGATTGCTTTGCAATGAAATGCACTGTAAAATAACTTCTCTGGCCAGGTGTGGTGGCTCATGTCTGTAATCCCAGCATTTTGGGAGACCGAGGCAGGCAGATCACTTGAGACCAGGAGTTCGAGACCAACATGGTGAACATAGTGAAACTTTGTCTCTACTAAAAATACAAAAAAGTAGCCAGGCACGGTGGTGCATGCCTGTAGTCTCAGCTGCTCAGGAGGCTGAGGCAGAAGAATCACTTGAACCCAGAAGGTGGAGGTTGCAGTGAGCAGAGATTGCACCACTGCACATCAGCCTAGGTGACAGAGTGAGACCGTTTCAGAACAACAACAAAAATCATTTCTCTGTCTTGTTCTGTAGCATTTCTCTTTTGGGGATCTAGGATCCACTATTGTTAGGGGTAGCAAATATCCAAGTTACTGGCAGTAAATCCAAACTAGAGTATGCAGAATCTAAATTCTTGCCTCTTCTAAAGAAAGAATTTGACTGAGGGACACAAGATAGAAAAATAGGCCGAGGCAAGTTTCAGAGCAGGTGTGGAAGTTTATGAAAAAGTTTTAGAGGAGGAAAGAGAAAAGTACACTTGGAAGAGACCCAAGTGGGCACTTTGGAGGTCAAGTGTCCCCTTTAACCCTGACCCTAGGACTTTATATACTGTTGAAGTGGCTACTTTGTCTGGGGCATATACCCTGTGATTTGTTGTCACACACCAGGGAAATTTAGGACTGTGTAGACAAGGTTGAAGCCAGTTCTCCCCATGGGGCTTTTATCCGCTCGGCAAGTAGAGATTGACTCCTTAAAGCAAAGTATAGCCTTCTAGTCAAAGCCTTGATAAAATAACCAATTTTTCCTCTTGTGTCCTGTTGAAAAAGAAAAATGGATTCTTACTGCACTGATGTAAACAACTATATTGCCGTAAGTTGTTTGGCAGTATAGTTGCGAAACACACAGATCGTTTCCAAATTCTAAAGGAACCAAGCAGAGAGAAACAAACATGCTTCAAATTTTGTTCACAGAAGTATAACTTAATGCTAAAGGCCATAAATAGTTCAAAATAAGTTACCTTGACTCTGAAAAACAAAACAAGGATGAGCAATATTCCATGCAAAAGTCAAAAAGATTGCTTTAACTTTCTGAGTGCAGTCCATTTAGTTAAGTCTTTTTTTGCTTAATATTCCTGAATATGTCAATTCTTTATGAGTCCTATTTTTTCTCTATTCCAATGTTAAACTCTTCAAAGCTATTAGAAACCTTCATTTAAAGTCTTACAGCTTGATTATAACCCGTCTTTTGAGAAGGAACAGAGCAAGGCAACAATTATCTGCAAATGACAAAATTTCCAGGATACTGCAGTTAAAAACATGACTGACAAAGAAGTTTAGTTATCTCTGTGGTTTATAATAACTTTACCCTTAATTATAATTGATAGCATATACTTAGACATTGCAATTTTAGAAATTCCATACAATTTTGGAACATATATTATTACTATTCACCAAAAGATAACCTAAAGAAGATTGGACATCATTTTGGCAACCTCATGTGACCGAACATGTCAAATAATCCTGTTTACCACTTCTCTGGATGTTTCAGGGGCCCTCTGAACCATCCAGAAAGCCAGGCATCAGGGAAGACAATTTTGAAACCTGAAGTTGGATTTTGGGATACTTGTTAAATGTTAGAGGTTTAAAACATTTTATGTTATAAAATAAAATTCTAGATTGCCATAAATTATTTTACCAAAATTATTATTCAAAAGGCAAAAACCATTTATTAGCCTTTACTATTGCACAAAAATCCTGTTCAAGGCCAAATTTTACCCTTGCATTAGTTTATTGTTAACCCCAGTTTGTTTAAATGAAACCTTATAGAAGTTTCCATATAACTTAACCAATTTGACCATGAGGTGAAATCTTTACAAATCCTTTATAATCTCTTTTGCTAAAGGGCAGATTAGTGTCTTAAGACAAACTTGCTGTGCTTTTATGTCAGTACTGAATTTATAAAAAGACCATATAATACCTTTTTGAATTTAATTAACGTTTACACGTTTTTTGCACAATTAATATTTACAATCTTGGCCAGGAGCAGGAGCTCATGGTTGTAATCACAGGACTCTGGGAGGCTGAAGCAGGCGGATCACTTGAGGTCAGGAGTTTGAGACCAGCCTGGTCTTTATGGTAAAATCCCGTCTCTACTAAAAATACAAAAATTTCCCATGGCATGGTGGTGGGGGTAATTCCAGCCTGTAATTCCAGCTGCTCGGGAGGCTGAGGCAGAAGAATCACATGAACCTGGGAGGTGAAGGTTGCAGTGAGCCGAGATGGCATGGCTGCACGCCAGCCTGGGCAACAGAGTAATACTCTATCTCAAAAATATATATATATACATGTATATAGTCTTTCCATAACTTACTTAATCCTTTAGCTTTATCATATCAAATTTAAGATAATCCTTATCCCTGAGAAAATGTATGTTTCCATGCTTTCTTATAATTTTTTACTAAAAGATACAATTTACTGTTTTTATATGTATTGTAATAAAACTGTTTAGTGATCTCAAATACATGTTGCACTTTTAACTCTTAGCAACTTTTCCTTTTGGTGAAAAACCTGGTTAGTAAGTGATTTCAATCATGCACCAGGTGTGGAGCCTAGGACCCAGACAGAAGTGCAGATAAGGTCGAACTCTTTCCAGAGTCTAACTCCCTGTGTTCCAGGCCTTTCCTATCTGTAAAGCAGGCAGTATACAACCTTGGAATATTTAGTAAACCTAGCATCTGACTTGTATGATTTAGATCACCTACTTGCATTTTGATGACTCCTGCATTTTACCAATAATCCTTAAAGGCTATTTTTATTTACTTATTTTCAACAGAGTCTCACTCTGTTGCCCAGACTGGAATGCAGTGGCACCATCTTGGCTCACTGCAACCTCTGCCTCATAGGTTCAGGTGATTCTCCTTCCTCAGCCTCCTGAGTAGCTGAGATTACAGGTGCCCACCACCATGCCCAACTAATTTTTGTATTTTTAGTAGAGACAGGGTTTTGCAATGTTGGCCAGGCTGGTCTTGAACTCCTGACCTCAGGTTATCCACCTACCTCAGCCTCCCAAAGTGCTGGGATTACAGGCATGAACCACCAAACCCAACTTATTTTTATTTCTTAATGATTAAAGTCATGTAACTAAAAATAATTTGATTTAAGTGCTTATTTTCCTTTAGAGCCAGCCATTTTTTATAGACATTACACACAACACGTATATATACAGACAGACAGAAGATTTAGCACTTGCAAGATTTTTCATTTGCCAGTTTCTTAATTGGATTACTGGCTTCAGGGTGGAGGCCTTGGAGGAATAGGACAAGACAGCATGCATTTTTAGGGCCTAACAAGCAGGCACCGCTGAATGCAAAACAGATCCCTAAAACTAAGGGTACCATTTTATACTGGATTTTGGATTCCCCAAAGGAGGAAAATATTATGGGAGAAGACAATGCAGTGCTTCTTCTGTGTACTTCATTGCAAGGAAACCCAAAGCCAATCGGCTTATTTTGTAATCAGCCCATCTCCCATGGGAGTCTCTTCTCTCAGTGAGGGCTGGGGATGTTTCCATCTCTTTCAGGTGGCCAAAAGCAAACTTCTCTTAAAAGTTTGATTTAAAACTATTATTAGCCATCCTTTAAATTGTATTTCCTACCTAGTTATTACATACCTAAGCTATCTTCTAATGTGAAGTAATTTGATACCCCCAAAAGTCAAAATTGTCAGATAACACAATGCAAAACAGAACAGAGCCTTTGATTTTTTTTTTTTTTTAGATGGTCTTTCACCATATTGGTCAGGCTGGTCTCCTGACCTCAGGTGATCCGCCCACCTCAGCCTCCCAAAGTGCTAGGATTACAGGCGTGAGCCAACATGCCCAGCTGAGCCTTTAAGAGAGAACTATCTGCTTTTAATTCCTGGGGTTTCATAAGGAAAATAGAGGGTTTTTTCCCCTCACTAATTGGGGTCTGTGGTGCCTTCTCTGATTTTCCCAAGGAATCCCGTGCTATCAGAAGTTATCTTAGGGCCTCTCATGGATGCATGAAGAGTGGCAAGACAAAAAAAAAAGAGAGAGAGAGGGAGAAAAATAATTCAGTTAACTGAGAAAAAGCAAAAAATCATTTTCCAGAAAAACAAGATCCAAGAAGAGAGAAAAACATAAAGGCCTATTAAATCTACCTATAACTTGAATATCCACTTTTAATAAGAAAATCATTTCAAATCCCTTGTCACTCGACTTTAGCCATGCCAAGCAGTTAAGATTTTCAGCTTTTGAACTTCACAGAATGTAATCTCACAAGTGAAACCAATAAGACTTAATTAGGTTATGACTTAACCATGAGTGTATGAGGTATTTCCAAAGGGGTGAAAGGAGCTTCTGAAATTGTCATTACAAAATTGTGACTGAGAAAGTGAAAGAGATCTGATACAAACAACTCCATTTTGCATCCAGTCCCTAAGCTGTCTTTGCTCATCCCTGGGCACAGGCCAAATCAACTTTGGGAGGAGCCTGGTTTACAGTTTTTAGTCTGCACCAAAGATGATAACAACCTTTTCTTAAGACATACTTCCCTCTTGCCTGGGACCAGACCAAGAACCTAGCCACAAGATTAGAAACTATCTTAAGATATTTTGTAAGCCCTGCCCTTGATGGATCAGCTAGCACTGCCCAGATTGACAAACTGGCTTATCTGATTCCTCACCCAGGAATTGACTTAGCACAAGAAGACAGCCACCATTGTAAAATGTCGGAGACTAAAACAAAGCATTGCCAAGTGGTTACAGATCATGTTCCCAAGGACATGAAACAAGATGGAGGCCTGTAGCCTAGTTTGTCACTGAACATTTTGTTGGGTTGGCTTGAATAGCAGGCTTACGGGGTCCTGGGCCTGCATCCTAACCCAAGGCACCTTTTCTTTTGACAGAACTATACATGAAGACTCACAAAGCACACCAGATTGGCTACAGCTTAAGATCAACCTCACAAATCCTTTTTCATTAATTAAAATTTTACAGAGAATATAAGCAATGATTCTTATTATGCCTTTTGCTAGTTTGCATAGGAAGAGAGAAGCCAAAAACTTCACTGGTAAAAAAAAAACCTTTTACCCTTTTGCTGGCATGTCAGGCTTCTGGGTTCTCTTCCCCTTAGCTCAACTCTAAGCAGAGAATTTTAAGGTTTGGAGAAATTAACTTTCCCAGGTTGGAAGACCATTATAAGAGAGCTATTTTAAACTGTGAAAGAAGGAAAGACACTGCAGAAAAGTCTAGAGGATCCAATTAGGGTTGTCAAGAGGTACTACTATTCCCTATTGGGAATGGTGTTTCCCATATTTCTTCACCTTTTCTATTGTCTCTTTTCCTTTTAGACCTACTATGGAAGACATATCTCTCATCTCCAAATTTCTCTGCTGCCTATAGAGCTACCTGCTTCTTGGCTGCAGTTAGGGTTTGGCTTTGGAGCAGCATAACATCACTCCAGGAGAGGACAAATACCTGAGTTAAATTTTGGAAGACTTTTATATATCTATAGGATCATCAGAAAATCAGCCTAAGTCTCCCTTTATTTGCTTAAGGTCCTGTAATGAGAAGGGAACTTGTACCCTAGCAGCATCACCTCAATTGGGCATTTCCTGTAGGAATAAGAGTGAAAGTGGGGGAGTGGGAAATTTTGGAGATGGTAGAGGTGGAAGACCTGGTGGTGTGGTTGGAGGTGGCCCCAGATAAGGGTGACTGGAAGAGCTGGGACACCCAATAACTTCCTCAGATGGTTCCTCCAAAAGTTGCTTTTCTAATTTTGGGGAATTATTCCGTTTGGGCCTGCCTGATAAGATTGCTAAAAGAGCTGGGTTGATTTTAGAATGCCTGCAAAAGGTCTAGTAAAAAGGCCATGGCCTTCTGCAAAAGAAAATGAGTCACTTTTTTTTTAAAGTCTCAGGGTAAAAGGAGTCCCACTGCTTCAGAATGCATTCCAGTAGAGTGCAGGCTGAAGATGGTACCCATCTAGAAAGAGAAGTGAGAAAAAGATGTCCTTTTATTCTCCTTTCTTTTGCTGTGACCCAGGGTGGAGAGGAAGACAGTGGGTGTGTTCCCCCCACTCTGCTGTTTTCCCTCCGTGGTTCCTGGGTCCTGGCACATGCTGCTCATGGTTGCAGGTGTGACCCCTATGCATGGAACCAGAGGAACTAAGAAATTGGGACCAGTCACACTCACCCAAGTGGCTCTAGTCCTCTTTCTGTGATTTCCCTTTGACTTCCTAGACTTGTGTGACCTGCCTGGCTCCCCTAAAAAATAGATCTCAAGAAAAACTACCTAATAGTTGGGCAAGGCTCCTTTAATGGAGGGGACATGCTAGATTGAACTCTATATCCTGCTATTATGGTCCATGCTAAAGCATTTACCCTTAGAGAATGGTTCCAGTTAACTTCCAAACTTGAAATCCCCTTACTAATTAAGTACCATTCTAATTGGAGGTACAATAGTTGACTTAAAAGAATGTAAGGACCAAATGGCCGTTTTCCTGCCAAAGGGACAGTATTGAGATCAAAATTTGGCTTCAGAGGATATTTTACTCCTAGTTGTTGAAGGCAGAGTTTGCCTGTTTACAAAAGCAGCATAAAGCCTGGTTTCGAGTAGAGAGTTGCAAAAAGGGGAGACAATTGAGAAGCTAGGGAGTTTTGGTGAAGGACTGACAATGTGCCTCATGGAGAGGAACCCTATTCCACTAGGTGGCACTGTTGACCTTGAAACACCATGTGCTCTCTAGACCAGGGGCAGAGTGACCTTGACATGGCATGTGCTCTCCGGACAAGGGTGCTCTCCAGACCCCTTCTGGAGTCAGTCCAGAAGCCTTTTGATAATACTGAGGGGTAGCCCCAGCCAGAAATCCTCAGTTGCCTCAGGACTTCTTCCAGGCCCACATGATGGCTAAGTCTTCCATGAAAGGAATCTGGTTTAAACATGGCCAATATAGGACAGGCACAGTAGCTCACAACTGTAATCCCAGCACTTTGGGAGGCTAAGGCAGGTGGATCGCCTGAGGTCAGGGGTTTGAGACCAGCCTGACCAACATGGTGAAAACTCCATCTCTAATAAAAATACAAAAATGAGCTAGGCATGGTGGCACATGCCTCTAATCCTAGCTATTTGGGAGACTGAGGCAGGAAGAATCACTTGAACACGAGACGCAGAGTGAGCCTTGGCAATCTTGCAGTGAGCCAAGACTGTGCCACTGCACTCCAGAACTCGAGACTGGGTGACAGAGCGAGACTCTGTTTCAAAAAAAAAAAAAAAATGGCCAATATACACAGCATCCCATGGGTACTGAGGGATTCTCCATGTTCTCCACAGCAAGCCTGTCCCCAAGTCTTCTAAGGCTGGCAGCCACACTAATCATTTTTAAATGGCTGAAGTGGGACCAGTATTTGGTTTGATTTGGTTCTAAAACAGAGGCTGAGAGCCTCAAAATGAAAGGACAAAGTTGGAGTCCACTTTTCTACTCACTGTTCTGATGAATGCTGTACCTTCTTATCCCAAGCAAAGTCCCCATTATGAAGTGGCTACATTGTCTGGGTTATATACCTTGGGGTTCATTGTACCCGCCAGGGAAATTTAGGACATGGACACACACAAGGAGTTTAGGAGTGGAGGTTTAATAGATAGAAGAGAAGAGAAAGATAAACAGCTTCCTCTATAGAAAAAGGGGCCTTGATCAGAAAAAACTGGCTGGCAGCAAATGTGCTGAGTTTTATAGTCCAGTTTGAGGAGGCAATGTCTGATTTACATAGGGATCATAGATTGGTTTGATCAGGTATGACGTTTACATAGTGCATGAAGAAGGCTGTCACCCCATCCTAATGTTTTTATGTAAATGGACTTTCCAGTTGATCAGTGTCATATTGTCTGCTTCTTTACAGTACAAGTGGCTGGAAGAGAAGGAACGATGGAGCTGCCATCTTGAACATGTCTGGTCATTAGTTTCTGCCTGCATTCACCCATGCTAGCTCCCAGCTTGCAGGCTGCTCTTTATTAGAAAATGATTTGGGGCTGCTTTTAATTAAAAAGAAAAGCTCTACTGAGAACCATATCCTTGTTAACTGCCTAAGTGAGTTCTTCTTAATTCCTATATCATTGGCACACTTTTAGCATCTTGCACCACATTCCTCTTCATTCTTTCCTTAGGGTGAGCTGCCCACATGCACAGTGCCCTCCTTACATTTAGGAGGTAAGCATGTACAGTGTGTTTAAGAAGTTGTACACCTGCCCACCTGAAGATTTCTTCCCTTTTCTAGTGGAATGCCCCTGGAAGGTCATACTCTACCATTTTGTCTCATAATGCACACGCCCAAGTTCATTCCCCCAATTCCTGATATTTTTTGGAAGCTGCTGATTACCAATATCTAGCATTTTTATCTTTGGGAAGTTATCTTTCCCTGGTCTCTGTGACCAATTATCATTTTTAGAGGCAGTGTGACAACTGCCAGACCATCACCTGATGGGCACCTGACATTCCTAGTGGGTGGGCACAAGCCCACTCCTGCCCTGCTCATGCTTGGCTAGCTACCTACTGTAACAATTTGAAAATGGGACCTTGAATTTTTTGGGATCTGTGTTGCTTTCCAGAACCTGATTATTAGGCCCAAGAAACTACATGTTTTCCTAGCCCTGTTCCTCAAAGAACTCCACCCTGAAGCCAGTAATCCAATTAAGAAACTTAAAAACTGGCCAGGGGTGGTGGCTCACACCTGTAATCCTAGCACTTTGGGAGGCTGAGGTGGGTGAATCACGAGGTTGGGAGTTCAAGACCAGCCTGGCCAACATGGTGAAATCCCGTCTCTAAAAGTAAAATAAAATAAAATAGAAATTAAAAATTAAAAATAAATTTAAAAAGAAGCCTTTAAAAAAGAAAGAAATTTAAAAACCAGCAAATGAAAAATCTTACAACGACCAGATCTTCTGTCTGTGTAGTTATATGTGTGTTATGTGTGGTTTATATTTGAAGGCGCTCTTGTTAATTAGGTTAAAAATACTTAAACCAAATTTTTTGTTAGGAAAAAAAACTAATGACTTTTACTTAATTTGACTTTAGTAAGCTTTGGGAAGTAAAAAATTTTAAAGATTATTGGTCAAATAAAGATATTTGGTCTAAATTAGGCAGGTTAGATATTAGATTGGGTAAATGCTTTAAGGTAATAAACTGCTTCTTTAACTTTTGGAAATTGTTCAACTTACCTGCTTTGGAGCCATTAGATTTTAGGTAAGTCCTGGGGACCTATGGAGTTAGCCATTCCCCTTGGTTATGCTGGAAAGAGTCAGACTTTATCTGCACTTCTGTCTGGTGTCCTGGGCTCCACACCTAGTACATAATTACAATCGCTCACTTACCAGGTTTTTCACCAAAAATAAAATTTCTAACAGTTAGCATTTAAACATGTAATTAAGACTTGTGAAAAAAAAGTTTTACATGCAAGATGTGTGAGGAAACTGAAATGTGCTTTTAGTAAAAGATTACAAGAAGTCATGGGAATGTAAATTTTTGCCTAGTTTAGAGGGTTAAAGGATTGTCTTAAATTATGTAGGATAAAGCTAATTGAGCAAGTTATGGAAGGTTTGTGAAAAAATAATCTTGTAAAAGAAATTCTCCAGAAAAAAAAAAGAAACTAAGAAATTATCTGTTTAAACATATTGACTAAATTTAAATTGAACACTGGAATGAAAGCACAGTAGGGTTTTCTGAGAGCACCGATTTGCTCTTTAACAATAATCTGTAAAGGGTTATAAAAGATTTGTGAGAATCTCACCTTATGGTCAAATTGATTGAGATTGAATAGATTGTTCTATAAGGTTTTACTAAAAATTGAGTTGACATTAATAGTACACTAATGCAAGGATGAAATTTGGCTTTCTCTCTTGAACAAGATTTTCATGTAATATTAAAGAATAATGACAGATTTTTGTTTGCCTTTTGAATAAACTACAGGAAAAACAAGGGAAAGACAAGAGACAGATTGTTTGGAAAGCTAAATCTTCCCTCTATCAATGAGCAAAGGATTTTGCCTTTTTAAAATTTTTGAGTCATCATTTTGGCTAAATGAATGACTTATGGTGACCTGGAATCCTATTTTATAATATCAATACCTTTAACATATCTGACAGGCTTCCTGAAATAGAAGTTCAGCTTCAAAATTGTCTTTCCTGATCTCTAATTTTGGGGTACTACAGAGGGCCACTGAAGCTTCCAAAAGGGAGGTAAGCAGGATTATTTGACATGTTAAATTATGTGGGAAGCATTGTTAAAAGAAAAAATAATGTTTGACCTCCTTCAGGTTATATTTTAGTGAATGTTATTAATATTTGTTGCAAAATTGTATGGGATTTCTAAAATTCTAATATGTTTGAGTACATGTTATTAATCATAATTATAATTATTATATTATGCTATTGTAGACTACAGAAATAACCAAATTTCCTTGTTGATAGTGTCTTTTACTATGACTATTTAAAGTCATTTCCAGGCCAGGCATGGTGGCTCACACCTGTAATCCCAGCAATTTGAGACCAAGGCAGGCAGATCACCTGAGGTCAGGAGTTTGAGACCAGCCTGGCCAACATGGTCAAACCCTGTCTACCAAAACACAAAAGTTAGCTGGGTGTGGTGGCAGGTGCCTGTAATCCCAGCTACTCAGAAAACTAAGGCAGGAGAATTGCTTGAACCCAGGATGTGGAGGTTGTAGTGAGCCAAGATGGCACCACTGCACTACAGCCTGGAGGACACAGTGAGACTCTGTCTCAAAAATAAATGAATAGATAAATAAATAAAAATAAAGTCATTCCACAGTTAATTATTTAATTCAGATACACTTTCTGAAAACTTCACAAGTACACAAAAGCCTATAAATATGATGTTTTTTCAGAGGTTCATGAAAGGATGGAAAAGACTCTGAAAAGCACTTTTGAATATAGATTTCTGGCAAATTTATAATCATATCATTTAGACTGGGTAAGAATTTCTGGAACTGTAAACAGAAGACTGACTAGTTTATAAAACTGCTAATCAAAGTAGAACAAAAATCAATTGAATGCCAAGAAAACGCTTTGCCAGATTTTCATGCTAAATCAGCCAATACTAAAATTGTGTAGCTATACAATGAACTCTATGATCTAAGTCACATTACTTATGATACAGTTATTAGTGCTATGCTCCTAAATTGGAGAAACAACTGGTATTCAAGAGGACATATGTTCAATGTTAAGCATGGACTCATGGAAAACCAGGAGGGCTGCCTTGTCTTTCCTGAGTCCTTAAACCTTTTGTTATTAAAAGTTCTGCATTCCATGACTCATAATGAAAAATATAAAATGATACAAATTAAATATATATTGGTGTGGTGACTTCTAAATTGCTAAAATAGTTTATGACCAATGTTTGATTTATCAAACCCATATTCCTGGAAAGACAATCATAAAGATACATTTTGCTACCTGATGGGCCATTTAAACATTTATTGAGATATTTCATCCAATTGTCTTTTTTTTCCCCTTGAGACAGAGTCTTACTCTGTCATCAAGGCTGGATTGCAATGGCATGATCTCAGCTCACTGCAACCTTCGCCTTCTGGGTTCAAGTGATTCTCCTCCCTGAACCTCCTAAGTAGCTGTGATTACAGGTGCTCACCACCATGCCCAGCTAATTTTTGCATTTTTGGTAGAGATGGGGTTTCATCATATTGGCCAGGTTAGTTTTGAACTCCTGACCTCAAGTGATCCATCCACCGTGGCCTCCCAAAGTGCTGGAATTATAGGCGTGAGCCATCACACCTGGCTAACTGTCATTTTCAATGCATGTTTACTGGTTGTATAAAAGCTTCCCTATGCAAGAGAGCTAATGTTACGATAGTAGATTATTATGCCATAGTATATTTTGATAAGGTAAAGAAAGCTTTTTATGGCTTACTGACTGAGCACAATAAACTCCTTCATAATCTAGAACCTGAAGTTTGGATCTTCTGAGAATATCAGAGAAACACTGCTCTTGCGATCCACACATAGCAAAACTTTGGGACTTTGAACTTTGGGTTCACAATCTCACAACCAAGAAGGGTTCCTCTACGTTCTTGGAACTGTAAATCCATTGAAACCCTTAAGGAAAAGCTAACCAGGGAAGTTTCTCCCAAGAAGAAGATGGCATTCTTGACGTGAACAGCTTTCCCCAAGATCATGAATCAAGACTTCTCTACTATTATGAGATAGTAGAATATTTATCTTTGAATATTTTTTCCTTTGCTTATGCCTCTATGGACAATAGAAATGAAAGAGAGGTCTGTCCTGTGCACTTATGGGGTATACTTTTATTTGTGAAGGATTTTGTAGCCACCCTTCTACATAGATAACCTTATACCTTGACAGATGAAAGATGAAAGCCTCTGGTTAATTAACCAGAGAAACTTTAATTATACAGTTAATCATATAGTAGGTGAGAAACTTTAATGATACATACATTGCCTCACAATCAGCCAGAAACAGAACATTAGTTCACTCCTGTTAACCCACATCATGGGTTAAAGAGAACACTGCCAGGAGGACTTTACTCTTCTAGAAGGACATCATTTGTGATGTCCTTTTTTCCAAGGTTTGAAGTAAAAGAGGCAATAATTAGAAATGTATCCCTCATGACAGGCTCTATAGCAGATTCTACTGTAAAGGCCATGGCTATGCAACAGACTTTAAATTCTCTTGTGAAAGTTATGCTAAATAATAGTGTTGCCCTGGATTACTTACTGGCTAAACATAAGTATCTGTGCAGCTGCTGGCAGTTGTGGCCTGTGGAGAAATACATCAAATGTACATTATAGAGATTCAGTTGCAGGGGATTAGTTAAGAGACTGCTTATTAAGTGAGTAGACTCTTTTATCTAACTCATTCTTTGATCTATTTAGTTTTAGGTGGTTTGGTTTATGAAGATCCTTGGTAAGGTGCATACTCCAAACTCTTGGTTATCCTCCTGATAGTCATAATGGTAGTCTCTCTGGTATGCTGTATTCTCTCACAGATTTTAAATGTTTGCATCTTTAAATGACAATCTTTAGAATGTCAAATTGTCTCTCTTCAACTGGAATTATAAGAGCTGAAAAAAATGTGTGACCATGAACACTATAACCTTTAAGTGACATGCAGAGATTGGAAACCCAAAATGATGGTTATCTGAGAGTGGTGCTAAAGCCTTACATTCTGGTCACATTCTCATCTAAGGGAGAACCTGACAAAAAAGGGAAATTTTTAAACAAAACTATGGGAGGCCATTGTTTAGTACTGAGCTCATGCACTAGGCCCCAGTGGACCAGACCAAACAAAAATGGAGTATCTCATGCTAAATGTGACATAATCAAACTCAGACTTTAAGAAAACAGATTCTAGATCAGACCCTGTTTTGTTCTTCTCTTATAAACAGAATGTTCCAGCATAAGGAGGTACCCTCTACTCAGTCTTTGTTCCTACCTAGCAAAAGCTGCATTCTACTGTTTCTCATTGGGTTTCAAGACCAAATAGTACATTTATGATGGTATTAGTGACATCAATGACTAAAGTTTTGGTCAATCTCTCAAAATTGAGAAGACGACCAAAAGTGAAGAATTGTTAAATCAAGATTAGCCTATGCATACTAAAGTATGACAAGAAGGAAAAAAATGGTTAGCCTATAGCTGCCTCCTTATATATTTTAAGTTCAACCTAAGGTTTCTCTGTACACCGTGAACTATAACAAGTGGAGGTATAAACAGACCGTAGCCTACACTTGTGCCAATCACCAAGTATGGGCCAACCAAAAGTAACCAGCTGTTTGAACTGCGTTCAAATAAGGCAAACTCCAACCTGTAACCAGTCCGACTGTCTGTATCTCACTTTTGTCTTTTGTATGTCACTTTCCTTTTTCTGTCCATAAATATTCTTCCACCAAGTGGCTGCACTGGAGTCTCAGAGCCTACTCTGGCTTAGGAGGCTCCCCGATTCACAAATTGTTCGTTGCTCAATTAAATTCCTTGAAATTTAATTTGGCTAAAATTTTTCTTTTATCACTGCCAAACAATATAAAAGAGCTAATCAGTTGACTTAAAAGAAAATAAATGCTTATCAGATTAGTAAAAATTAGCTCAGATACTTTTAATTCACATGATCTTGGTAATCTGTGGTAAAATTAATTTGATAAATGTAATCTCAAAACTCCAGTAATTAAAAATGTTTAAGTCATGTTATGTTAAAACCTCATTTTTTTTCCACTAGAAATTTGGGTTACTAAATTAAAACAGAATGTAAAAGATGTTTGTGGTGACATTTATAAAACACAAGGATATGGATTTTGGGGAAAAACAGGGGGTTTTCTTTCTAGTTAAGAAACAATTTAAGAGTCACTTTAAGATGAAGGAAAAATTATACAAATAAAAATAAATGAATAAAAAATTCAATTAAGTCAGAGAAACAAGTTTATCTATAAGACCTGTGGCTTCAAGAAGATAGTGGATATGGGCAAAAGGCAAAGCCAAGTAACTATTAAAACCAGAGGCTATAATGTAAAGGAATTCTTCCATTTCATAGATTGGTATCATTAGCTTCTTTAAAAATCTTTAGTATAGTGGATTGTAAAAATAAACAATTTATGGACAAAATCCTTAATTTTAAATGCTACAGAATTTAAAAGCTTGTTTGGGTTAATGCAGAGCCCACAGCTAACTACTGAACAATCACTGATGAGTATATGTAATCCAAATGCACAGGAGATTATTCCTGAAAGAATGATTAGCTAGTGGACCAGATAAATGCTGCTGTAAGGTCTGTTTGCCCTATGAAGGAGACTACCCAGCTCTCCCTATACAATACCAAGTAAAGCACCCCAGATGAAGCAGTTATTGAATAATATGCTTCATATGAGAGCAGTGACTGGCTTTATGATAACTGGGATATCCTCCCACTGAATATGCCTATTATCCAGGTCATGAGAAATTTAGGGGTTAAGTTCCCTTTTACATGAATTTCCCTCCTGCAGAATCATAGGACTGTTTGAGAAGCCTTATCAAATTTGCTGTTCCTGGCCGGGTGTGGTGGCTCATGCCTGTAATCTCAGCACTTTAGGAGGACGAGGCGGTCAGATCACTTGAGGTCAGGAGTTTCAAACAAGATGTTTGTTAATCTTGGAAATGCCCTTCATAAGCCAAATAGTTCATGAGAGCTGTCTATCAGGCACTGCAGAATCTAGCAGCTCCTCACATAGTTAGAATTAGTCCCAGGGAAAAAGAGGCTACCTGCTTATGAGTAGCTCCTCCTTGTATCCCTAGGTGGCAAGATCCTATGTAAACCCATTTTATTTCATTATGGAGCTCTTTTGGGTACCATTATTTCAATTAGCATAAGTGTAGCTTCAGTGAACATTTCATAGCAAGGCAATAAATGAGCCTCAAGTAGAAATTCTCTTGTCCAGTAGTTGTCATTGGGAAGTACTTATAAGGGTTTTGTTTTGTTTGCCATTATCCCCAATAAACCCTTCAAAAAGGGCTATGAAGGGCATGATTTGTCCCAGCTAGCACTCTAGCTTCTACCTGATACTTTGTGAGCTCAGGTGATTTTACTATTTCCCATTAACATGTCCAACTAACATTTTTTCAAAAGAGCAGATTAACATGCCTTCAGTTTCATAGTTAGATACAATACCCATTTTCATAAGACGTTTAGGTAAAGGGGTTACAACTATCTTACATAAAACCTGTTTAAACATCTTAAATTTCATAATTCTATTAACCTGTACATTTTTACATGCTACCCTCAGACGATTTTGTCTTTCCTGGCAAAAAAGGTTTTGGGTTCCCAGCAGGGAGTTGCAACTGTAAAGCCCATGAGGAACAGCAGTTTGTTTTTTTTTTGAGACAGAGTCTTGCTCTGGTGCCCAGGCTGGAGTGCAGTGGCACGATCTCAGCTCACTGCAAACTTTGCCTCCCAGGTTCAAGTGATTCTCCTGCGTCAGCCCCCTGAGTAGCTAGGACTATAGGTGCGCACGACCACACCTGGCTAATTTTTGTATTTTTGTTGTTGTTGTTGGGACGGAGTTTTGCTCTTGTTGCCCAGGCTGGAGTGCAATGGTATTAACTCGGCTCACTGCAACATCAGCCTCCCAGGTCCAAGAGATTCTCCTGCCTCAGCCTCCCGAGTAGCTGGGATTACAGGCAAGCACCGCTACACCTGGCTAATTTTGTATTTTTAGTAGAGACGGGGTTTCTCCATGTTGGTCAGGCTGGTCTCAAACTCCCGACCTCAGGTGATCTGCCTGCCTCATCTTCCCAAAGTGCTGGGATTATAGGCGTGAGCCACCATGCCCAGCAATTTTTGTATTTTTAGGAGAGACAGGGTTTTATCATGTTGGGCAGGCTGGTCTCAAACTCCTGACCTCAGGTGACCCACCCACCTCTGCCTCCCAAAGTGCTGGGATTACAGGCATGAGCCACCATAATGGCCAACACTTATGTTCTTTTCTCTCTCTCTCTTTTTTTTAGCAACCACAGGCAAAACAAAGAGGAGCCCTACTTTAATAATGACAATACACAGCCTAAATTTAAATGAGAAGACTTTTGTGATCCATAACGGGACACAAATATGGTAAAGGAAAGGGTGTGGACTTGGGCATCAGACAAACCTGGTTGGAGTTTTTTTTTCTTGATAGGAAGGCATGGATTTTTTTCAAAAATCAGCTACAACAGCTACTTGGGAGGCTGAGGCAAGAGGATTGCTTAAGCCCAGGAGGTCAAGGCTTCAGTGAGCCATGATCATGCCACTACACTCTAGCCTCAGTGTCAGAGCGAGATCCTGCGTCAAAAAAAATATATATGATAGTAATAATTTTTAGTTACAACACCCAAATGGTTGTTAAAATAATAAATATAAAAGACTTGGTACAGTAGATGCTTAATAAATCACAGTATCTTTCTCTACTAGAAGATTTGAGGCTTAAAGCTAGGAGATCTGGCCCCTAGTGATGCAGGATTTTTCTTGGCCCCTTCGACGAATTCACAGAAGGTGTGCCTTGCCTACTTGGCCCACCGCACTCAACCACTTGCAAAAGGGAGCACATGAGCAAGCAAGTTCAGGATCCAGCCAGCCACTTTGGGCACTGGCACAGGAGCAAGCTCTGTGTGGGGCCCACAGCCAGACCAGGCATGTCACCTTGAGTGGAACATGGCAGTGCCCAGGTGAAGGTGCCCATGACCCTGAAGCCTCAAAGCGGGTGTTACAATGCTCCTTTAGTTTCATCATCCACGGACAGCAGCATGTTAGTATCTCAGTTGGCCCCTTGCCTTGTCATGTGGGGTGGCTGCCCTCTGCTGGTGAGGGCAAAGGGCCAGTGTGACAGCCTTTCTGGGTACCTGTACTTGGTGGGTCCCAAGCTCCTGTTCAGTGACCAAGAAGAATGAGGTCACATGGAGGATTGAAGGATGGCGGGCCAGGGAAGGATGGCTCATGCCAGTAATCCCAGCATTTTGGGAGACTGAAGTGAGTAGATCACCCGAGGTCAGGAGCTTGAGACCAGTCTGGTCAACATGGTGAAACCCCGACTCTACTAAAAATACAAAAACTTAGCTGGGCATGGCGGCAGGTACCTATAATCCCAGCTACTCAGGAGACTGAGGTAGGAGAATCACTTGAACCCAGGAGGCATAGCTTGCAGTGAGCTGAGACTGCACCATTGCACTTCAGCCTGGGCAGCAAAAGCGAAACTGTCTTGAAAAAAAAAAAAGAAGGATATTGAGGGCAGAGAAT
The DNA here is from genome assembly GCA_963574635.1 of Cheracebus regulus. Classification (NCBI taxonomy): domain Eukaryota; kingdom Metazoa; phylum Chordata; class Mammalia; order Primates; family Pitheciidae; genus Cheracebus; species Cheracebus regulus. The sequence goes on along the minus strand of CAUYQU010047581.1, from coordinate 19,877 downwards.
TTTTTTGAGTGATGAAAATGACTCTCAACAGAGTGGGGAGCTGGAGAAGGGACAAGAAGGGCAGGTGGTCTTTGACAAAGTCAGGCCCTCTCCCCCTCTACTGACTGAGTCTGGTGTCTTTATAGGCACAGGATGGGGAGTGTGTGCTGATGACTGGTTTGTGACTAAAGCAAAGATACCACTCAAAGGTGGGCATGACAGTGTAGAAAACCAATCAAAAAAGGATAGGTATACATAAAATAGATGAAGGGTGGGGATCAATCAGAGGAAAGCATGCTAAACAGGAAGACAAGTTCTCAATCTCGTCTGAGTATTTAACTTGTAGCTTGGCTTTCAGGCTTTAAACTGTTTTGGGCCTGGAGGAGAGGTTTCATTGGCGACCCGCCTCTATCTGCCTAGGCATTTGGCTGCCTCCTGTCACTATCACTAGATCTAGTATTGTTACCATTTCACTAAATCATAGATCCATAGAGTTAGAAAATATCTTCATACATATACCATTTATTTTAGCAGCCTGTGTTAAGGAAACTAAGGTTCATTGCTAAACTGGAGATCAAGTCTTCTTAGTTAAGTGCTCTGCCACAAAATTCCTCATTTGTGAAATTTGAAAAATAATATCATCCTCTTTTTGTCTCACAAATAGTATCGAATCATACATAAGTATGTGAGAGCTCTTTAAAAATGCAAGGTATTAGGCCAGGCACAGTGGCTCACACCTGTAATCCCAGCACTTTTGGAGTCCGAGGTGCTCCAAGACCAGCCTGACCAACATGGTGAAACCACATCTCTACTAAAAATACAAAATTAGCCAGGCGTGGTGGCACATGCCTATAATCCCAGCTACTTGGGAGGCTGAGGCAGGAGAATTGCTTGAACCTGGGAGGTGGAGGTTGCAGTGAGCTGAGATTGTGCCATTAAGCCTGGGCAACAAGAGTGAAACTCTGTCTCAAAAAATAAAATAAAAATGCAAGGTATTAATTAATATTGGTTTTTATTTTAAATTTGTTTATACATTTTGAGATTTAAAATATTTCCTCCCATCAAGTAAGCCAGAATAGAATCATACCTACTAAATTCTTTCTAAAATCTTTTCTAAATTCACTCTTGAGAAAGAATAGAGCTTGGAGGAAGAGCTATCATTGTTATTAATAGCACAATAATCAGTTTATGATTAAACCACTTATGTCTCTTTGTAACAAGATTTCTAAGCTTTAGTAGATGGATTTTACTTTATTTTATTTTATTATTTTGGAGACAGTCTTACTCTGTCACCCAGACTGGAGTGCAGTAATGCAATCTCGGCTCAGCTCACTGCAACCTCCGCCTCCTAGGTTGAAGTAAATCTCATTCCTTAGCCTCCCAAGTAGCTGAGACAAAAGGTGTGTGCCAGCACACTGGGCTAATTTTTGTATTTTTAGTAGAGACGGGGTTTTGCCATGTTGGCCAGGTGGGTCTTGAACTCCTGGCCTTGAATGATCTGCCCACCTCAGCTTCCCAAAGTGCTGAGATTACAGGCATGAGCCACTGCACCCAGCTGCTTATTTTATTTCATTTTATTTTGTTAATTTATATTTATTTATTTATTTTGAGACTGAGTCTTGCTCTGTTGCCCAGGCTGGAGTGCAGTGGTGTGATCTCGGCTCACCACAACCTTCGCCTCCTGAGTTAAAGCAATTTTCCTGCCTCAGCCTCCCAAGTAGCTGGGACTACAGGCATGTGCCACCACACCTGGCTAATTTTTGTACTTTTAGTAGAGATGGGGTTTTGCCATGTTGGCCAGACTGGTCTCAAACTCCTAACCTAATGATCCACCTGCCTCGGCCTCCCAAAGTGCTGGGATTACAGGCATGAGGATGTTGCTACATGTCTGTAATCCCAGCATTTTGGGAGGCCGAGATAGGAGGGCTGCTTGAGCTCAGAGTTCAAGACGAGCCGGGGCAACATGACAAAAGCCCACCTCTACTAAAAATACAAAAATTAGCCTGGTGCTCTGGCATGTGCCTGTAGTCCCAGATACTTGGGAGGGTGAGGTGGGAGGATCAATTGAGTCCTGGAGGTTGAGGCTATAGTGACCCAAGATCGTGCCACTGCACTCCAGCCTGGGTGACAGAGTGAGACCCTGTCTCAAAACAAACAAACAAGCAAACACCGACTCAAAAAAAGTAAAAAAAGCAATCATTTAATTGTAGTTCTTTATAAAAAATAGTTATAGAGATTTATTCATTTATGCAAAAGGGAATTTTAATGTCTCCTCTTTATAATGACTTTAGTGAAGGAGTAAACGAAGGGATACATTTATGAGATGAGAATAGGACATTTGCAAGGCTATTCCTAGCTCTGTTTTTAGTGAAAATGAGATTCCTGCCCATGACTGAAACAAAGAAGATAAAAGGCCTCCTCCCTACTGAAGTGTCCATACATAAATCCTAGGTTGATCCTTTACTTCAGGTCTTCTACATATCTTTCTTGACTCTTCTGAATCCTTCATTCCCTTCTCTAATCTTGTTGGTCTTAATTTTAAGTATTCCCTTCCTTAAAGAGAACATGGGTTTCATCAGGCTGGGAGTAGGAGAGTAGTTTCTGGAATGTGGCTGGATACTAGGCTAAGGTGTAGAGGCCAACGCCTCCCTAGTGCACAGAACTGGAGGAAAGAGGAGAGGTCTGGTTATTTGTTCTGCCACTGACCTTGACATCTGGGCTTATGGTTCACCCACAATGAATGTTGCAGTAAACAGCTTCTAGTTGTAAAAATTTGATTCTAGGCCGAGTGTGGTGGCTCATGCCTGTAATCTTAGCATTTTGGGAGGCCGAGGTGGGTGGATCACTTGAGGTCAGGAGTTCAAGACTAGCCTGGCCAGCATGATGAAACCCCATCTCTATTAAAAATACAAAGGCTGGGCCTGGTGTAGTGGCTCACACGTGTAATTCTAACACTATGGGAGGCCGAGGCGGGTGGATCACCTGAGGTCAGAAGTTCAACACCAGCTTGGTCAACATGGTGAAACCCTGTCTCTACTAAAAATAAAAAACTTAGCTGGGCATGGTGGCACACGCCTATAATCCTAGCTACTTGGGAGGCTGAGGCAGGAGAATCACTTGAACCTGGGAGGCAGAGGTTGCAGTGAGCTGAGACCTACACCATTGCACTACACTCCAGCCTGGGGGACAAGAACAAAACTCTGTCATAAAAACAAACAAGCAAACAAAACAAAACAAAGCAAAACAAAGCAAAACAAAAAAACAAAGGCCAGGCACGGTGGCTCACACCTGTAATCCCAACACTTTGGGAGGCTGAGGTGGGTGGATCATGAGGTCAAGAGTTCGAGATCAGCTTGGCCAATATGGTGAAACCCTGTCTCTACTAAAAACACAAAAATTAGCCAGGCATGGTGGTGCAAGCGTGTAGGCCCAGCTACTCTGGAGTCTGAGGCAGGAGAATTGCTGGAACCTGGCGTGAGGTTTGTTTCTGAGGATAAAATGAAGAAACTGAGGCCAGCACCAAAATAATCCAACGCAAGGGAATTTATTCAGGCTCCCGGGTGAGGTTCTGCCGTCCGGACAGGAGGGGCCGGAGAAGTCGCACTGATTCCTCTCAGACAAGGGGTTTTATAGGGAGTGAGACAGCTCGATTGGTTGTGGGAGAGCAGGACCGCTATTGGGTAAGTTACAAGCCTTGACCTAGGACTTGGCTTGTTGTTGGTTGGAATTACTTGCCTGCTATTGGTTGTTAAGGCTTGACTGCTATTGGCTGTTAAAACTCGGCTGCTATTGGTTGTTAAAATTTGACTGCTATTGGTTGTTAGGGCTTAGCTGCTATTGGTTATTAAGAAGCTATGGTTGCAGCACCTTGTTTGCATACTGGGCGTTTTAAGAGAAGACCAGGCTGTGCCAGCAAGGGAGAAGGGAACATGCCCGAGCATGTCTGAGCTTGCTGGGAGCATGCCTGAGCTTGCTCAGGGCTTGTAGAAGGGAAAAAAAGGGGCGGGGGCGCGTCCGAGCTCCCAGCAAGGCAACTGGCCTTACAGTAGTCACTTTTTTTTTTTTTGAGACAGTAGCTCTATTACCCAGGTTGGAGGGCAGTGGTGCAATCATAGATCACTACAGCCTCAGCCTCGCAAGTAGCTGGAACTACAGCTTACTTTTTAGTAGCTCAGCTAATTTTTTAAAACATTTTTTATAGAGACGGGGTCTCACTATGTGGACTAGGCTGGTCTCGAACTACTAGTCTCAAGTGATCCCCCCACCTTGGCCTCCCACAGTGCTGGGACTACCGGTGCACACCACCGTGCCTGGTCACCTAATTTTTGTTGCTGCTGTTCTTGTTTTGCCCTTGTGGCCCAGGCTGGAGTGCAATGACATGATCTCGGCTCACTGCAACGTCCGCCTCCCGAGTTCAAGCGATTCTCCTGCCTCAGTCTCTCGACTAGCTGAGATTACAGGCACCCACCACCACGCCCAGCTAGTTTTTGTATTTTTAGTAGAAAACAGGTTTCCCCATGTTGGTCAGCCTGGTCTCTGCAAGGCTCTATTATCTGTTCGAATCCTGACAGCGCGCCAAGGAACAACACGCTGTTTTAATGAGCGCCTGGGTACAGACTGGATGAGGCCCAAAATGGCGTCAGCCCCAAGTGAGGACGGGGCAGGGGTTTTATAGCAAAGATCTATAAAATCAGCTGGTGGGGCGCACCTGCAGTCCCAGCGATTCAGGAGGCTGAGGCGTGTTTGCACTCCTGTAAACAGGAAGTGTCCCAGCCTGACGTAAGTGCTACGTGGTACCGAAGGGCCGATCTCTCTCTCCATCTTCAGGGGGTACGAGTCTTCCGGCCAGCTCTCTTCCGGTTTCTGCTATCTTGATGACGAACGCTGCCGGCGGAAGGGAGGAGTTATTCATACCCCAAGCTTTCAGGTCCCGGGGACAATCTTTCAGTCTCGAGCTCCTGACCGCCCACCTTGGCATCCCCCCACCTTCGCCTCCCAAAGTGCTGGGATTACAGGCTTGAGCCACCGTGCCCGGCCTGGCCATTTTTAATGAACAATTTTTTTAAATAAAAAGGGAGTTTAGGTCGGGCGCGGTGGCTCACGTCTCTAATGCCACCACTTTGGAGGCCAAGGTGGGCGGTCAGGAGTTCGAGACTAGCCGGACCAACGTGGTGAAACCCCATTTCTACTAAAAATATAAAAACTCCCCGGGCGTGGTGGCACGTGCGTGTACTCCCAGCTACACAGGAGGCTGAGGCAGGAGAATCACTTGAACCTGGGAGGCCGAGGTTGTAGTGAGGTGAGATCGCTCCATTGCACTCCAGCCTGGACAATAGAGCAAGACTCTGTCTCGAAGAAAAAAAAAAGAGAGACATTTGGGCATGACTCCCTTAAGTTGGGAAACTATACTAATGTCTATTTTTTTTGTTGCCAACAATCTTTCACAATGTCACAGTTTTATTATGATGGGAATTTTAGTAGAGTTAGCTTTGACCAGCTTGGAATAATATAATTAGCATCCAGCTTAGATTTCAGTGTCTATAAGACCCTGTTTAGCTACTGCAACTCCAGCAACAAGCCCTGCTGTGGTGAGATCACCAGACTCAGTAGTTCCAGTAGAATCCTAGGTGACCTGTGAGGTGGGGACAGGTCTTTGTTCAGCCTGATGCTACAGGGGATCAAATGGGAAGGAATGGGTGGCAGAAGATGGACAGGCCTTGCTGACCGCAGCTGTTCTGCCCACTCCATCTCTTCTCTTTCCTCTCTCTGGTGGTCCTGTGTCAGAGAGAAAAGGGACTCTGTTTTGTTTTTGTTTTTGTTTTTGTTTTTTTGGACACAGAGTCTCACTCTTGTTGCCCAGGATGGAGTACGGTGACTCCATCTCAGCTCACTGCAACCTCTGCCTTCCAGATTTAGCAGTCCTCGTGCCTCCGCCTCCTGAGTAGCTGGGATTACGGGTGCGCACCACCACACTTGGCTTTTGTATTTTTAGTATAGATGGGGTTTCACCAGTGGGCCAGGCTGGCCTCACACTGTTGATCTCAAGTGATCTACCCACCTTGGCCTCCCAAAGTGCTGGGATGACAGCCCTGAGCCACTGCACCTAGAACTTTTTCTTTTGAGACAGGGTCTTGCTCTGTCACCCAGGCTGGAGTGCAGTGCCACCATCATAGCTCACTGCAGTCTCAAATCGCTGGGTTCAAGTGATCCCTCCACTTCTGCCTCTACAGTAGCTGGGACTGCAGGTGCACACCATCACGCCCCACTACTTTAAAAAGTTTTTGAAAGACAGGGTCTCCCTATGTTGCTGGGGCCAGTCTGAACTCTTGTGCTCAAGCTATCCTCCTGCCTCAGCCTCCCAAAGTGCTGGGATGACCGGTATGAGCCACTTTGTCCAGCCCCATCTCTGTGTTTTATGACCTGGGCAAGGCCCATAATCTCTCTGGGCCTCAGTTTCCTCCTCTGCAAAATGGGGACCCTCTACTATCCCTGTCTTCCTCCTGGGGTTGGGAAAGCAAATGAAAAGCATGCCCAGAAAATCACATGCTTTTCATGTAAACAGCCAAGCTCTCCACAAACAGAAGGCATCATCTTTAAACAATTATGTAACCCCCTGACTCAGAATTGGGCTTTTCTGGTTTCTGTCCCAATAAAAAAGTCAAAAGAGTTGGCTCTGGCCGGGTGCAATGGCTCATGCCTGTCATCCCAGCACTTTGGGAGGCCGAGGAGGGTTGATCACGAGGTCAGGAGATCAAGACCATTCTGGCTAACACTGTGAAACCCCATCTCTACTAAAAATACAAAAAATTAGCGGGACATGGTAATGGGTGCCTGTAATCCCAGCTCCTTGGGAAGCTGAGGCAGGAGAATCGCTTGAACCCAGGAGGCAGAAGTTGCAGTGAGCCGAGATCGCGCGCTGCTACACTCCAGCCTGGGTGACAGAGCAAGACTCCGTCTCAAAAAAAAAAAAAAAAAAAAAAGAGTTGGCTCTGTCACTTCCCAGCAGAACTTAGTTCCCTGTCTGACAAATGGGGGTGATACTCATTGCACTCCTGCTTCGTGGAGTTTGGGTGAGAATCGCAGATGTCAGAGATTGAATGTGTTGTTAATTATAACCATAATCGTAGCTCAAAGGAAAGTTCCCATTCCTGGACTACACTCAAAGAACCTCCAAAATCTGGCAACACCCTCCTTGGGAATCTGCTTCTCAGCACAGACTCTGGGCCTCACTTAGTTCTTCTATCTGCTGCGGTTCTTCCCTTCCCCAGCTTAGCACTCCGTCCCATACCAAAATGACTGTTTCTGAATTAATATGTATCAAGGACCGGTGTGGTCACTCATGCCTGTAATCCCAGAACTTTGGGAGGCCAAGGCGGGCGGATCACCTGAGGTCAGGAGTTCGAATCAGCCTGGCCAACATGGCAAAACCCCATCTCAACAACAACAACAACAAAAAAAAAAAAAAAAAAAAAAAAAAAAAAAACAACCACAAAAATGTTAGCCTGGTGTGATGGCATGTGCCTGTAATCTAAGCTACTCAGGAGGCTGAGGCACAATAATTGTTTGAATCCAGGAGGTGGAGGTTGCAGTGAGCCAAGATTGTGCCACTGCCCTCCAGCCTGGGTGGCAGAGCAAGACCCTGTCTCAAAAAATAGTCTCTCTACCCAGGACACTGGTTCTCCCATGCCTGAGACTGACGTCGCCAGGACTTCGAGGTCAAGGGGACTCGGCTGTTCCCATCTTTCAAATAAAGTTGTTTGTCTAAAACATATAAATAAATAAATAAATAAATAAATAAATAAAACAAAATAAAATGAATTAATGCATGTCTGTCTTTTTGCCCCCAGGGGGCTGCCCACTGGACACTGGGCCATGAGTATCATTTCATTTCTCCTAGCACTGAATGCAAAGTCTTGGTACACAGTAGCCATCCGATAAACTTGGAATCAATAATGTTTTAAATATTCCTAAGATAACTCACCTCTCACATCTGTCTCAAGAGTGGTCAGACAGTTCAGTTTGATAACTACTCTTTTTGTGGGGGTGGGGATGGGATCCTGCTCTGTGTCCCAGGCTGGAGTGCAGTGGTGTGATCACAGCTCACTGAAGCCTCAACCTCCAAGGCTAAAGTGATTCTCCCACCTCAGACTCCTGAGTAGCTGGGACTACAGGTGCATGCCACCACATCCAGCTAATTCTTTTAAATGTTTTGTAGAGATGGGGGTCTCACTGTGTTACCCAGGGTGGTCTCAAACTCCTGAGCTCAAGGGATCTTCCCACCTTGCTTTCCCAAAGTGCTGGGATTACAGTCATGAGTCACCATACGTGGCTGATAACTACCACTTTTTTCTTTTTATTTTTTAGAAACTGAAAGCAGTAAGAAGTCTGAAGAGAGCTGAGGAATAAGATGAGTGGCCCTGACTCCTGCAGAGGGGGAGGAGGGAGGAAAAATTGAATTACTCATTGATGAGCTGTCTGAGCCTTAGGCCACAAATCAGACTAAGAGGTGGACAGGCTTTGGGGTTATGAGTCCTAAATCCTGTGCTCAGGTCCTAGCTTGGTCTCTTATTAGCCAGATTCCTTAGGCTTAAGAACAAGCCTCTTAGCTCCAATGTCAGCAGCCTAAGAGGGATATTTCTCCTTTACTGACTCACAGCACTTGTGGTGCAAGAATCAAATGCCATCTGTGGAAACCACAATACAAATGTGTATTGAAATGTACAAGGTCACAGCCGGGCTCAGAGACTCACACCTGTAAACCCAGCACTTTGGGAGGCCAAGGCAGGCAGATCATCTGAGCTCAGGAGTTCGAGACCAGCCTGGCCAACATAGAGAAACTCCCATCTCTACCAAAAGTGCAAAAACTTAGTCAGGTGTGGTGACAGGCATGTGTAGTCCCAGCTACTCGGGAAGCTGAGGCAGGAAAATCATCTGAACCCAGGAGGCAGAGGTTGCAGTGAGCTGAGATCACGCCACTGCACTCCAGCCTAGGTGACAGAGTAGGACTCCATTGCCAAAAAAAAAAGGAAAGAAAGAAAGAAAGAGAAAGGAAGGAAGGGAGGGAGGGAAAGAAGGGAAAAGAAAAGAAAAGTCAAGTCCAGAGGAAGGAAGGAAGGAATGGAGGGAGGGAGGGAAAGAAAGGAAAAGAAAAGTCAAGTCAAGGTCAGTTGTAGGTTTCTCTAGCAGTTCCTAATAAGACCTGAAGAGGGCACTGTAGCCCAGGAGCCGGGTAGAACAGTGGGAAAATTCTCTTGGGTCCTCCCCTTTGGAGAAGCCTTGCATCCCAGCTCCTCCCTTACCTCCTGGCTCTCCACACACCTGTCAAGTACCCTCCAGCCTGCAAAATCTGTGCCGTAATTTTTCCTGCTGCAGATTGCAAAACATTCTCTCCCGTTTGCATATGTGCAGGGGAACAAAGGCTGACTTCTCCACATTTGATGATACAAGCACAAAGACTGGCCCCCACATATGGGATAACAACCAGGATAGGGGTCCCATACAGTCGGTGGTGTGTGTGTGTGTGTGTGTGTGTGTGTGTGTGTGTGTGTGTGTGTGTGTGTTTGAGACGGAGTTTTGCTCTTGTCGCCCAGGCTGGAGTGCAGTGGCACGACCTCAGCTCACTGCAAACTCTGCCTCCCGGGTTCAGTGATTCTCCTGCCTCAGCCTCCAGAATAGCTGGGATTACAGGTGCCCAACACCACACCAGGCTAATTTTTTGTATTTTTAGTAGATGTGGGGTTTCACCATGTTGGCCAGGCTGGTCTTGAACTCCTGACCTCAGGTGATCCACCCACCTTGGCCTCCCAAAGTGCTGGGATTACAGGTGTGAGCCACAACCCTGGCCTCCCATACAGTTTTATGACAGCTTTTGCTGTCTGCACACGTCCCTCCTGGGTGGTGCTTCCCAGCTGAAGCATTATTTCTGAGAAGGAATCTTAAGTTGTGATCAGAGTAAAGGGGAAAATGAGAAGGAGAAATCAAGAGTGGAAATAGAGCTTATTTGTTCCATGTCCCCAACCCCAGGGGAGCAAGGGGGCGGGTAGGGATTAGGTAGAAGGAGTAAACCAAGTGCAATGGCTCACACCTGTGATCCCAGCACTTTGGGAGGCTGAGGAGGATCACTTGAGCCCAGGAGTTTGAGACAAACCTGGGCAACATAGCAAGACCCCATCTCTAAAAAAAACAAAATAACGAAAAAATTAGCAGGGCATGGCAATGTGTGCCTATAGTCACATCTACTCAGGAGGCTGGGACAGGAGGATCACTTGAGCCCAGGAGTTCGAGGCTGCATTGAGCTGTCATTGCACCGCTGCACTCCAGTCTGGGCAACAGAGCGAGACACTGTCTCTAAAAACAAAACAAAACAAATCCGGCCCAGCGTGGTGACTGACACCTGTAATTCCAGCACTTTGGGAGGCCAAGGCCGGCAGATTGCCTGAGCTCAGGAGTTTGCGACCAGCCTGAAACCCTGTCTCTACTAAAATACAAACAATTATCCAGGCATGGTGGCATGCGCCTGTAGTCCCAGCTACTTGGGAGGCTGAGGCAGAAGAATTTCTTGAACCCAGGAGGCAGAGGTTGCAGTGATCTGAGATTGTGACACTGCATTGCAGCCTGAGTGACAGAGTAAGACTCTGTCTCAAAAAAAAAAAAAAAACCCACGAATATGTAAGTGGATGACCAAGAGTGGCACTTGTCCCTGAGCAGATGCTGCCTATTAGCTGGCTCCAACTTCACCTGTGTCTACTGCTCCTTCTGTGAATTTCAGAGGAGAGCATTCATGGTGACAGTACCCAGGTGAGTAAAGGAGGCGGCTGGACTTAGGGGCAACGTGTGTTGAGGCCGGAGGCTGTGCTGGGAGTGTGGCATCAGCCGAAGAGACCAAAGAAGAGGCAGAAATTAACAAGGGCCCAGTCACCAGGGTTGGCAGCTGCTGCCAGCTCCCAAAGCCCCCAGAGGGGCCCGTCCTCTGGGCTCCCTCTCCTTGATGACAATCTCAGCACACTGCAGGCTTGCCCTGGGCAGGGTTGGCAGCTGCCGTACTGCGGGGAGGCCTTGAATGGAGCCACCTTATTGACCAGCGTGGGCAGAGCTTGTGGCCTCAGGCCCGATAGGGTCAAGAGGTCAGACAGGCTGTGTGAGGCAGCACGTAGGGCCCAACCCCCTCCACCCCCTCGTTTCCTGGACCTTGCGCACTGCGGCCAAGAGTGGGACAGAGCCGGGGGATTTGGAGGGTCCCAGGAACACAGAAAAGCCAAGAGACATATCAGTGGTTTCAGTTCTTGCTAATGAGATTGAAGAATACACAAAACTTAGACCCCATGAGAGCCAGAGCCCAGCCCCCGTCCCATCTTCATGGTTCCCACCACCCCAGTGTCCAGGGGGCTCTTGTCACCAAGGGAGTGCCCGTGAGACCTGGAAAAGTCACAGCTTGCCACCTAAATTCTCCAGGTCATCCCATCAATGATGGTAGGCGCAAAAACAGGTAAATTGTCTCCAAAGCGTGTCTGGCATCAAATTTTGCAGGGCACCCAGTGAGCACAGGCATCTCCCCAGCATGGCTCCATCCCTGAGTTTAAAGGTCCTCTCTAAATGCTTCCTGCTCTGGGCCCTCAAGCTGGCCCTGTGACATCCTTAGATCTCAGAGTTGTGCTCTAGACAGTTCCTCTGGCCTCTGAGATGTCATTGCTGGCACTGGAGTGTCCGTGGGACAGGCTGGCGCTGAGCTGAGAGCCCCCTGATGGGGGTCAGGAGTGGTGGGGGAGGGTGTGGCACAGGCGATGTTGGTGAGGGAGGTGGTGGATGTGCCCAGCTAGATGCACCTGGTCACCTGTCCCCTGTTCTGCAGGCCTCTCCTGCGTACAGCTTCAGCTTTCCCCGGATAAAATTGGAGTAGACTTGGAAGAGTTTGCTGAAAGTGTCAGCAGTGACAGTTTGGAGTGGAACAGCCGAGGGGGCTGCATCTGGAGGGGAGGTGGCTTCCTTCTGCCAAGGAGAAAACAGGAGGTCACTGCAGTGGCACAGAACGGGCAGGGATGGGGCAGTTCCCGTGCTCCTTAGCAAGACCCTTTTCCCCTTCTTACAGAAAGGGCAAGCGGAAGTGTCTGCTCTTACCTGGGCTCCCAGCGCCCGAAGCAGAGTGGTGAGGCTGCGAAGGCCACTGACAGCTCTGTCCATGTGCAGCTGCAGGGGCTCCCTTGGCTGGGAGGAGTTGGCCAACAGGGCCTGGCCCCGAAGGACAGCTTCCGAGAGCAGGGTCAGACCCTGCCAGACGTCTACAGCCTGCTGTCCGAACTAAAGGGAAGGGACTCTGGGAGTCAGTGGCCCACGACACCCTCTCCCTCCTGCCCCTCAGCAGCCCCAAGCACCAAGCCAAGCAAACAGCAGATATGCAATAAGTTTTGCTGAATAAATGAATGAGTGAATGAATAAATGTACTCCACACAACCCTCATATCTTTCTTTTTTCAAGACAGGGTCTCACTCTGTCACTGAGGCTGGAGTTCAGCGGTGCAATCACAGCTCACTGCAACCTCGAATTCCTGGGTTCAAGCGATCCTCTCGCCTCAGCTTCCCAAATATCTGGGACTATCACCATGCAGCACCTCACCTGACTAATTTTTTTAAATGTCTGTAGAGATGGGGGATCTCACTACGCTGCCCGGGCCGGTCTGGAACTCCATGGCTTAAGCAATCCTCCTGTCTTGGCCTCCCAGAGTCCTGGGATTACAGGCATAGCCTCCGCACCCAGGCAGCCTCGTCTCTGCTGCTCCATGTACTTCTCCCTGGATCATTCTTGCTTCCATCCTATCAGGCTCCCAAGATGAGATTCCCCAAAAGAAAGGAAAAATAAGAAAGGAAATCACCTCCATCTTCTTCCAGGCATAGAAGTTAACTTTGGTGTCTGGGACGGTGATATTCTCACTCAAGCTGCAGCTTTCGGCACAGCTCATCTGAAATGCACACAACCAGGGGAGTCAAGGGTCCCTGAGGGCTTTGGCCCCTGACCCACAGGCGGTAGGACCCCCTGGCTTTGCTCCTTGCCTAGTTTCCAGGTACGGTTTGGGGGCCACCAGCTTTATTTTTATGTAGGGGTACAGAGTCTAGCTTCCCACCTCTACCCCAAACCAAGTGCCAGGTTCCTGGATCTGGGAGGAGCCCTCTTGGCTTTGAGCGTGAGTTCTGTGGTGTGTGCTGGAGAAGGGGTCTCACCGTGACATTCTCGGCCTCCTTGCCCTCCAAGACGTACCGCTCCAGGACTCCGCTGTCACAGATGAGGTGTAGGGGGGCGCCCAGGACTGGGAGTCCCAGAGAGAGCCACAGCAGGGACAGGAGAAGCCACAGCCAGGCAGGACATTCTAGAAGAGAGAGTCAGGCTGAGAGTCAGGTGGGAGGGAGGAGAAGGGTGGCTGTGAGAGGACACAGCCTCTGCCCAGCTCATCTTTCCCGTCCCCAACCGTGCAAGCACTCAGGTACTGCCTGCCTGGCCTCCAGTCAATCCCCTGCCGTGTGCACACCCCACCCCAGCTACCAGCACCCACTTCTCCGGCCAAACTTCAATCCCGAAGTGGCAGAGGCTTCCCCTCTGGCAGATCCGTGGTGGCTCCAGAGCCCAGGTTATCCGCTTGTCAGCTTCCTCCCCACCCACCAGCACAGCAGAACCCCCAAACTTTCTTCCCCTCAACCTCCAAACTTTGTCTCCGTCACAGGTCAGGTTTTTGCCATCCCCAAAGACTCCCCCAAGTCCTCGCTGGCACGTGGAGGCTGTCCCACCCCTTTTCCCCCTCCGGGGTCCTTGACAAGTCGCCGGTCCTTGAACCCGGCCACCTCCCGGCCAATAGCCCGGGCGCTAAATCCCCACTCAAACGGGGACCGGGAGGGCGGGAGCGCCCAGCCCGTGAGTACTCACCCCGCACCCCCATCTCTGCGCCTGGCCGGGGTCCCTCAGCAACCTGAGGTGCGCCCGATGACCACACCGGGAGCCCTCATCCCGGGAAGCTCGGCGGGGCAGGGCCAGCCCTAAGGGCCTGGAGGAGAGGGCGGCTGTCCAGTGGGCGCGGGGTTGGAGCAGAGCGGGAGCGGTGGCCCCGGTCCGGCTCCGGGAGGACGGCTCAGTGCGGCGCAGCGCTGCGAGCGGCCGGGGTGGCCCAGGGACTCTGCGGCTCCGGCCGGGGGTCGGGGCTGTTATCTGCATGTGTGCGTGCGCGGGTGGGGGTGGGGGAGAAGCTGTGTGCGTGAGGGGTCGCCAGGGTGGGGGCCACCCGGGGTCAGAGCAGGGGGTAGGACGCCTGGGTCGAGGCTCGCCGGGGCGGGAGCGGGACTGCTGCAGGCGCGCGTGCGGGTCATGGGGGCTGCCCCGGGGCCCAAGAGGGGAGTGGAGCTGGGTGCGCACCCGAGAGATGGGCGGGGTGTGCTATCTCGGCAAGACTGGGCTCCCGGACACTTCTCCTGGCGGGCATCCGGTCTTGGGCGGAGACTCAGAGATACCTGGGTTGCTGGATTCCCACAAAGTAGCTGGGTCTGGAAGCCCAGAAGCTTCAGGGAGGGACAAATGGGTGGCCTCCCTTCCCACAATCCCAGGACAGATTTTAGAAACAACGTTGACCATATTGAGGAATTTGATGGGGGCAAATACGGCAAGAAATTTAGAGTTCTTCCTCCCCACTCCACTCCTCACTGTCTTGGATTCTGCAAACCCAAACACTTACCTTTTTTTTTTTTTTTTTTTTTTTTTTTTTTTTTTTTGACACATAGCCTCGCTCTGTCACCCAGGCTGGAGTGTGATGGTGGAATCTCAGCTCACTACAACCTCCACCTCCTGGGTTCAAGCAATTCTCCTGCCTCAGCCTCCCAAGTAGCTGGGACTACAGATGCACCTTTACACCCGGCTATTTTTTGTATGTTTAGTAGAGATAGGGTTTTGCCATGTTGGCCAGACTGGTCTCGAACTCTTGACTTCAGGTGATCCTCCCTCCTCGGCCTCCCAGAGTGCTGGGATTACAGGCGTGAGCCACCGCGCCCAGCCCCCACTCCAGACACTTAACTTTTAGTGCACAGAGCACACAGTCCATTGTGCAGGACACACATGCACCTTGACATCTGTTTATTTGACCTGTGGTGTAGGTTAGCCAGGCTACATGGCCGAGTTCTTAAGAACGCTGAAATACAGCTAACACCAAGAGTGATGGGGGCTGGGATTTACAGCTAAGGTTTTATGGCTTCTGGAAGCCCTGCAGCAGATGGGTGAGATTCCCAGAGCAGGAGACCAAGGCTAGCTGGCCTCTTGCACCTTAGAAAGTGACCTTGTCCTTGAGCCCTCAATGTCCTCATCTGTCAAATGGGTGTGATGAAATTACCAGCCTACCTCACTAAGGTTTCATAAAACAGGAAAGGGCCAGGCATGGCAGCTTACACCTATAATCCCAGCACTTTGGGAGGCCAAGGCAGGAGGATCCTTTGAGCCCAGGAATTCAAGATCAGCCTGGACAACATGGCAAGACCCCATCTCTACACACACAAAGAAAACCCAAAAAACAAAAATTATCCAGGTGTAGTGGCTCACACCTGTAGTCCAAAATATGCAGGAGGCTAAGGCGGGAGGAAAACCTGAACCCAGGAGGTCGAGGCTGCAGTGAGTCATGATCACGCCACTGCACTGCAGCCTGGGCAACAGAGTGAGACCCTGTGTCAAAAATAAAAAAAAGAGGCCTGGCCCAGTGCCTCAAGCCTGTAATCCCAGCACTTTGGAAGGCTGAGGCAGGTGGATCATGAGGTCAGGAGTTTGAGACCAGCCTGGCCAAGATGGTGAAACGCCATCTCTACTAAAAATGCAAAAATTAGCCGGGTGTGGTGGCAGGTGCCTGTAATCCCAGGTACTTGGGAGGCTGAGGCAGGAGAATCACTTGAACCTGGGAGGCAGAGATTGCAGTGAGACGAGATTGTGCCATTGCCCTCCAGCTTGGGCAACAAGAGTGAAACTCTGTCTCAAAAAATAAAAATGAAAAAAAGGCTGGAATGTGCAGATCTGAGCTGTAAGAGTTTGGAAGAGGGAGAGCTCACCACTAGCTGGGAGAAATCAAGAAGGATTTGATGGAGGAGGTGACAATGACCTCAGCCTTGAAGGCGGGTAGGTCATCAATGCGAAGAGGTGTGAGTTGGGTGGGGGATTGTCGATTTGGCAAAGCAAATGGAGAGCCAGGTGTGCAGAAGGGAGAGTGGAGAAGAGAGAGGTGGATGAGGGGGCCAGGGTGCCGGTTAGGGAGGAGCCAGGATGTCTAGGGACTTGAATGCCACTCTAAAGAATTTGGATTTTGTTTAGAAAGAATGAGAAATATTCACTCATTCATTCAAAAGATATTTGTGGACTTTCTATCTGCCCTTGGCCAAGGACTTGGGGATAGAGCAGCGAATGACTCAGCCCGGGAAGCCTGTGCTGGTGGAGCGATATTCTAGTGGGGTTGCTGATAATGAACACAAAAATGAGCACGAGACAGAGGGTTTCGTCTGGGTGCGGTGGCTCATGCCTGTAATCCCAGCACTTTGGGAGGCTGAGGCAAGAGGATCACTTGAGCCCAGGAGTTGGCTTAACTAGCACGGGCAACATAGTGAAACCCCATCTCTACAAAAAAAAAAAAAAATACAAAAATTAGCTGGGCTTGAGAGCATGTGCCTGTAGTCCCAGTTACTTGGGAGGCTGAGGTGGGAGGATCACTTGAGCCCAGGAAGTTGAGGTTGCAGTGAGCTGGGGTTGCACCAATGCACTCCAGTCTGGGCAATAAGAGAGAGACCCTCTCTCAAAAAAAAAAAAAAAGATAGAGGATTTCAAACAGCCAGAAGAAGTTAGGAGAAAAGGCAGAAGCAAGGGTAGCTAAAATAAGGTAGTGAGAGACACCAGGCTGAGAAGGTGACTTGAATAAAGACCTGTCAGGGGTGAGGGACCAGGAGGGTGTGGTGGGGTGAAGAGCATGATGGGAGAGGGGTTTGGGCCGGGTGTAGTAGCTCACACCTATAATCCCAACATTTTGGGAGGCTGAAGCAAGAGGATTGCTTGAGGCCAGGAGTCAGGGCAACATAGTAAAATCCCATGTCTACAATTTTAACTAGCTGGGCATGGTGGTGCACACCTGTAGTCCTAGCTACTCAAGGGGCTGAGGGAGGAGGATCTCTTGAGCCCAGAAGGTCGAGGCTGCAGTGAGCTATGATCATGTCACTGCACTCAGACTGGACAACAGAGGGAGATCCTGTCTCAGTAAATAAATAAATAAATAAGAGTGGTTTGGCAAGATGGATGTGTGGGGGTCAGGAGACAGAGGCTGGTATGCTTCTGGCTGGCCCGATTCCCTCAGACTCTGCTCCCCTGTATCCACAGCTCACCTTGAGCCTTCCCAGACCTGCTGTCCAGGCTCCCACGGTCCCACTCGGCTCCTGGTTCCGCTCCCTTTCAGAGTCCTGGGACGTGCATATGCACACTCACATCCTTACACGGCCACACGTGCTTTCTGTCTTGGCTGGCCCCCTTCCCCAGCCTCTGCTCTCCCAGGCCCCTGACTCCTGCGTCAATGCCCTGACCTAACCATGGAGAGGGGGCCGGGGACAGATGCGGGTGTGGGATGAACACAGCTGGAGAAGGAGGAGCCTCTTGGGCTGAGGGACCAGCCCCTCCTCTCATACAGCTTCTGGGGATCCCTACATCCTTGTCTGCAGGAGAGGAGGAGAGGGAGACGGCCAGGGGCACCAACCTCTAAATGCTGGAACCTGCTGGATAGGAGTGGTGACTGCCTTATCCCCTGAGGCTTTTGGAGAAAGAGTTGTCATTGCAGCTTGGGAGGGAGGAGAGATTCTTGGTCCGCCTCATACTCAATCTGAAGCCACAGTAATTCTCTTTTTGAGATGGAGTCTTACTCTATTGCCCAGGCTGGAGGGCAGTGGCGCTGCGATCTCAGCTAACTGCAACCCCCACCTCCCTGGTTCAAGCGATTCCGCTGCTTCAGCTGCCTGAGTAGCTGGGACTACAGGCGCCTGTCAACACGCCCGGGTAATTTTTGTAGTTTTAGTAGAAACGGGGTTTCACCATGTTGGCCAGGCTGGTCTCGAACTCCCAATCTCAAGTGATCTGCCCACCTCAGCCTCCCATAGTGCTGGGATTACAGGCATAAGCCACTGCACCCAGCCTGAAGTCATAATAATTCTGCTAAGAGGGAAGAGGCTGGTTTGGAGCCCAGAGCCTCTTGCATACTGCACACAGCAGGGTCCATTTATCTGTCCTTGAGGAACAGGAAGAACACAGGAAGCTCTTTCGGGCTCCCCGTCCAATGCCCACCATCCCCTGCCCAGTGCCCTCCACCCCTACCATCTGCCTGCTCTTCATCTTCTGGCACGATGCTGACCCCCAGGCCCGGGACCGCTGCAGAGCCTCCTCATTGACACCTCCAGTTAATCCCTAACCCTGCAGCTCAATTGACTTTCCGATTGAACAACCTCAGTTATGCCCATTCCCTGAGCAGAAACCCGCCGTGACTCCCTATTGTCTCAGAACTGAGACCCTCCAAGGTCCACCATCCACCTCACGTTCCAGCCTGTTCTCCCACTTTTCTCACTCCCATTCCCTCCACCACAGGAGATGATTTGTGCCTTCCTGCCCTTGGCTCATCCCGGATTACCCTCCCACACCATTTCCCCCTTTTTTTCAAAGCCCAAATCTGTGCATCACCTCCTCCATGAAGCCTTTCCTGCTCTCCCAGCAGGAAATCATCTTCTTCCCCAGTACTGCCATCATTTATGTACGTCTTAGGCATCTCACTGGCAAGGCTACCATGGACAGCTGTCAAAGTTGAGCACTGCACAACTCCCAGGGGCGCCCATAGAGACTCTGATGGGAATGGTGCCATCTGGAGTCATGCAGTGCAGGTGCCCTGATCATCGAAGAGAGTGAAGAGCTGAGTATGGAAGGTCTCATGCACTTTTGTGTCTATCAAGCGTCCCACATATCACTTTTCTGTGGTCACCACCCATGTGTGGATTGCATTAGGTGGTCCCTCCACTACATGCTTGGAGAAGGGCCAGCCTAGAGGGGGCACTAAGCCATCCCTGGTCGATCCAGCTCCCTGGGATCCTGGGGCGTTCGAAGCTTCCATGCACTTGCTGAGCAGGCAGGGTTTGAAAAGGTCCATTTGTGACAGGAGGATGGCGGGGGTGGAGGCAGGCTCTGCTCCACAGATTCCTCCTGGCAGCTGATTCAGAGTGGAAATCCAAGGAGAAGCAAATTTACAGGCCCCCTGAGCTTTAGCAGACCCCCGGCAGCACGAAGCCCCAGCTGCCTGGAGTCAGACTTGGGGAGGGGGGGCCTCCCGCCTTCTCTTTTGCTCCTCATTTCCAAGTAGTAGCTTCTCAGCTCAGCTTGAGTTCAGCCAGAGGCCCAGAAGACTTTCCGTGCTGGGAGGGGAGGAGGCTGGAGACCTTGCTGGGTGGCCTTTGGGGAACTGGGAAGGAAGCAATAATGCTGAAGACTGGGTTTGGTGGCTCATGCCTTTGGGAGGCCAATGAGGGAGGATCCCTTGAGCCCAGGAGTTTGAGACCAACCTGGGCAACATAGTGAGACCCTGTTTCTACAAAAAATTAGTCAGGCGTGCTGACATATGCCTGAAGTCCCAGCTACTTGGGAGGCTGAGGCGGGAGGATTTCTTGAGCCCAGGAGTTGGAGGCTGCAGTGAGCTATGATCGTGCCAATGCACTCCAGTCAGGACAACAGAGCAACACTCTTTCTTAAAAAAAAAAAAAAAAAAAAAAAAAAAAAAAAAAAAAAAATGGGTGGGTCAATGGTCAGGGGTGGGGAAACACACCACAAACTTTTTCCAAAGAAAAGTTGTTGTCGGGGGGGGCGGGGGCCCGGGGTGGTGCCGC
>CAUYQU010047580.1:0-32975 GCA_963574635.1 Cheracebus regulus | reverse complement strand
CATTATCTGGTCTAACGGTTTTTCTTAATCATTCTGAAACTGGGTTTATCCAATACATTGATAAATTATTTCAAAGGGATTTTGATAGTTCAAATCACTTCACTTTTACGCTGAGAAATAGAAATGACTAGGAATGACCTTAAGATAGTGTTTAGCAACTGTACCCAATCTGACAATAATGTGTTCATCAGGAATCTGTGGAGTAAATCACATATAGGCATATTTAAGCCGAATGTCAGTCTGGAAAATATATTTACTATATTAACTGAAATATCACTCTGTGTAGGTATTTTGTCATCTACTTAAGAAAAAGCTAAAAAGAATGGAAATCATATGACAGTGACTTAAGTCTTTCTTCAAAGTGCATGCAAGTATTTTGTAGTACTTCATTCAGTCAAGTATTTATTCTCTTCCTCATTCAGTAGAAGGCAGCTTTCAATTTGCTTAGAAGGCAACATTAGAAGGTTAGCATTCATCAAAAACATAGAAGTTTATTTTTCTCATGTTTGTTTATGTTTATTTTAGATAACTGAAACTTCACAGAATTGAACAGCAAATAAAGTTTAAAAAATTTAGTTCTGTACATTAGCTCCAACTATCTCTATTTTACAATCTGTAAGGCTCATGCCATAGTTCGGCACCAAAAAGATACACACAAAACTGTTGAAACAACCTTCTTATCCATCCTGTGTAATAGGTTTTGTTTGTTGTTGTTGTTTTTTAAGGTAAAAGTCCTACTTTCAGACCTTGAAGTGGAATCCCTCTAGTCAGACTACAAAACTTGGGTTGTACCTTGTTATTTTCATTGAACGGATTAAAAAAAAAAAAAAAAAAAGGAAAAGAACTCTGTTTTACCACTGATTTAGGTTGTCAGTCTATATGTTGAATTTGTAACACTGAAGCATCAGAAGTAACCTATTAATGCCCTGCCTCTATTCTTCCCCTCTATTTTAAATTTTTAAAAAGGCAACCAGAAAAATGGTTCATTTATTCTTTAAAATAAGGTGCAAAGAAGGATTATAACAACAAACTTCCTCATCCACACCTCCAATTACATCTCACTGCTTAGCATAATCTACCATGAACTGATTCAGCGGCACACCTAGAGCTATATTCACAGCTCCTGCATGTACCATGTTTGCTATACCAGAGGTCTGTTCAATGGCAGTGTCTCTCTGTTCAGAGGTCATTACAATAACTTTTGTCACTGTTGGCCTGGACTTAAACAACATTCCAGATTCCAGAGCCAGTGTTTTATTGTCCCAACTCTTTTCTTCCTTTTCAGGATTTATCAATTTTAGAAAAAGGGCATGTTTGCCTTGCTATTTTCAAAGAGTTTCTGCATATCACATTTTGAGACCACATTCCCCCAAGCTAGAAATGTTTTTCAAAAACCACAGGTACTTTCTGTAATCTTGTCGTTCAAAGTACAAAATTCTTCCATGTTAAAAAAATTTTTAATTGGAGATTAGTATCTCTAATCTTTCTTCTGACAGAAGTACACGATTCATTATACCATGTTTAAAAATCAAACATCATGCATACGAATGGCCAGAGAGGTATGAAGTTTTACAGAGCCCTTAACATCATTCGAGTACATTTGGCATTGGCCAGACCACAACAGGAAGCATGTCAGCAAACTGAGCAAAGAGACTTTCCAAAGTACACGATAGTCATCCAGGCTCCATGTCAGTCACATAAAAATTTACGTAACATGTAATCCTTTAAAATTATCCCCAGATATTCCATTCCTCTAACCGTTCCCATACTCCCACCCCATCCCCACCCCGACCCTGAAGTCTTGCACCTCACAGAATATCTTAATGTTCCCCGTTACTAATGACAGCTGCTTCAGGTTCTGCTGTTGTGGCAGGGAGTCTTGGCACTTTCTTGGCAGGGCTTGGAATATGCTAAAATGAAAGGAAAAAAGGAGTTGGCTCTTAGGATTCTTCACCCCCCACCCTGAGAATCATGGTACCAATTAAAGTTTCTATTAAAAAAAACGTAATAAAGGACAACTCTGGAGAAGTTTATACTAAATATATATTCTATATAACTTTTCATGAAGGGAACGAAATATCCATCTTTCACCTTATAGTGAATTTAGTTTACAATTATCCATATGGGGGAGAGAGGAAGCCTGCCACAGAAACCCACCACATACAGTATTTTACTTGTTACATCTTGTATTTGCAATTCAAACACCGGTAGTTTGACTTGCTACCTAATTTGTTAATAGCAAAAAGCAAGATTATGCATTTATCAAACTTGTAATAAGAAATAAGTAGTTTCAAGGTTATAAAGTCCTTAGTTTATAACATGGCTTCAACACTTACTAGCTATTATAATCCTGGACAAGTAATGTAACTTCTTGGAGGCTCATCTCTAAAGGAAGGACAGTATCCTTTATAAACTTCAGGGAGGTTTTTGTAAAGATTAAATAAGAAACTGTAAGTAAAGTGCTAGCATGTAATAGGAATTCAAATCATAGCTATGACTGTCACTCCTTGACAATGTGAGGACAGATTTTGATGATCTGGGATGAGATGTGAAAGGATCCTTGTCTCTCTACTCCATCTCTCACCAAGACACATACCACAAATGAACCTTCTCTCTACGTCAGTCTTCCTTTAAACCCTGGTATCATTAATACAACCTAGTATTTACTGTATATTCTTAAAATACTAACAATTCAAATGCAAAGCACTTTATACAATTGGAAATAGCACAGCTAAAACCTACTCCTAGAGCCCTTACTATGAATTACTCTGCTTTACTGACATTTCTTTAAGTTGCTAAATCCCAGTAGGTCTCCTAAACCCTAAGATACGGAGATGGGAACTCTTTTATTTACCTCAGTTGCTGTGCTTGAATGCACAAGTCCTACTCCTTCATCCAAAGTGTCATCATTTGGGGTGGGACGCCGAGCGTAAGTTCTTCTGTGCTTTTCATCCACCCTAACTAAGTACCACGTTCCTTCAAAGAGTGAATCTATTGAACCCTGGGGAATATAGTTGACTAAAGAAAAGGGAGAATATCTCTAATTAGTTATACTATGCAACTCATCTGGTAATAAAACTAAAGATAAGTTTCATATATTCCTACAATTTTCACTGACATCAGATTAGTACTCAATAAAGTCTTGATATCCTTATCTTATATGTAGCATCCTTAATAATATCAGCCCTCCAAATAAGCTTTTGAGTTAACTTAAAGACCATTTAATATTTTTACCCAAATGATGGGTGTCCTCTCTGAGCTTCATGTTTTTAGCAAAGACATCTGGTGCCACACAAGTTCTTGAATCAAGCCTTGATTTAAGATCACATAAACTTGCCGTTATTTTATCAAGAGCAGACCCTAAAATAGGAAATAATTCCAACATTAAGACTTAAAAAAAAAAAAAAGAGCTTATCCAAAAGAAGCCTAAGTAAAATGCTGCCAAATGAGACAAAACAACTTTTCATTTTTGTTAAAACTACTCGGTACTGATTAGTTAAAAGATAAGATGGTACCTGTTTGACAAACTTCCTATGATCTCAGACTAGAGATCTATTATTGAGTATCTGCCAGTAGACAAGAAACAGAATTTGAAACTGTAAATAACTTGTCTACAATTAATCTGTGGTATAATTATTTTATTATTTGTTATAGAGTTGGGGTCTCACTACGTTGCCCAGGCTGGTCTTGAACATCTGGCCTCAAGCAATCCTCCTACCTCAGCCTCCTGAAGTGTTGGGATTACAGGTGTGAGCCATTGTACCTGGCCCATGGTATAATTTTAAAAAGTAATATCAAGTTTTCATCAGTTTTTTTCTATATTTTTGCTCTTTCCTGCTCAGAGAAAGCATAAAAGTAGCCTTAAATATAGCCAAGACCTAAGCCTATAAAAATTAGGTAACTTAGTCCTATCCTTTATTCAGATAAGGTAGATTTTTTTTTTTTTTTGGATAAGGTAGATTTTTAAGGTAGAAAGTAAAAACATATCTAAAGAAGAAATGAAGACTAAAATATTGTAATGATCTATGGGACAGATTCAGGTGCTCACTTGAGAAGCCTACTAAATCAACTTCCTTCCCCACAGTAGTTCTAAATACATTCTTTTCTTTCTTTCTTTTTTTCAGACAGAGTCTTGCTCTGTTGCCTAGGCTGGAGTGCAGTGGCACAAACTTGGCTCACCACAACCTCCCTCTCTCGGGTTCAAGCAATTCTGCTTCTGCCTCCTAAGTAGCTGGGACTACAGGCCTGCACCACCTCATCCGACTACTTTTTGTATTTTCAGTAGAGATGGGGTTTCACCATGTTGGCCGAACTGGTCTTGAACTCCTGACCTCAGGTGATCTGCCTGCGTTGGCCTCCCAAAGTGCTGGGATTACAGGTGGGAGCCACTGTGCCTGGCCTCAGTTCTCAATGCATTCTTGTTGAAAGGTTCAGCACGTACCTGGTGTAGCATCTTGTGTAACTTTAAGAGAGTACAAAGTGGCAGCCAAACCAGAACCATAAGAAAACACTCCAATTCTCTTCCCTGCTAATTGCTGAGGTGAGTACCTATGTAGGGTGTAAAAATAGTTAAGAAGTTTAATTGATCCAAAGCTACAATGTGCGGCAAGCTATGCTAGTAGGAATAAAAATTCAGGCTATAGGTTAAAGTAGAATCTAACTTAAAGTGCTTAAGGATCTAATTCAAAGTGTTAATATTACAGTAGGGAATCTAACTTAGTTTTAATATTACAGCATGTGAGTTTTCATCCTGGGAATGACAGAGCTTGTGAAAGTTATGCCACAAAACAAATTACTTTGTCAACCAGGGATTTATGGTTCAAGAATTAGAAAGAACATGAAAACAGGACCTGGGAAAGCCAGTATGAAATTAACAAATACTTCTGGAAGAACTGTAGCCTCAACCCATACATTCTTCAAGTCAATGGACAATAGTAGATTTGAGAGCCTCAAGATAAAATTTTCTGTGATCTACCACAAATATGCTTGACACCAGATTCGGTCTTAGAAATCTACCATCTCTCAAACAAGGGCAGTTAAGTAGTAGGTGAAATTTATACTTACTGTGCTAGAACAGATGCAAGGGAACCATATACTGAAGATGTGTACATATTTCCATTTTGATTTGATACAAGCAAAGATGCCTTTGTTTTCTGATTGAAGAGTTCAGAACTAGCCTTCATAAATGCCTTCTCTACATCTCTATCAAAGTAGGTGTCTTCTAATTTAACATCCCTGAAAGATTTATTTTACAGTTTTACAGTGTTCAAAGCCTATGTATTTATTACACTAAACAGCAGGCCTAATTAGTATTCAAAGCTGTAAGTGTATATAATTGTTTTCCCATTTATTAAAGCCAAGTAGCAGCATTTTAATTGCTATGGAAATCACAACTGTTGTACATATATGGTTCTTTTTCTCAAATGTTTCACAATCAAGTTAAGACTGCTTGATTTGAATAGGTTAATAGACTTACTGTAGCTCTGTCACTGAAAGAATACTATTTTAATTTCATAATAATGTCTATTTAATTAGAAAAGTCATGGTATTATAAGAGCCAAGTCTTAAAAGTCAAGTATAATTTTATCAGATAGAGAGGAGACACACGAGACACAGGGAGAAACAGAATGAATTGAACATGCATAGCATGCTAGGGAGCCTAAAGTGAGAAAAACACAGGTGGAGTACAAAAGCCGACTTCGGCTGTGGCAGTGTGCAGGATGGAAAAGGGTCTGGGGGCAGGGGCGCTGAGAGAGGCAAGGAGAGGAGTTAAGAGGCTGCTGTATTGAATATAGGCCCTTGTGCAGTTATTTTTTTTATTTTTATTTTTTTAAAATTTTATCGTGACAACATGAATGGAGCTAAAAGAAAGAAATCAGAACATCTGAGTCGAAATGATTAAAGAATTTGTGCAGGTAAGCTACCACCTCTCTGGACTCAGATTCTTCACTGATGAGACATATAGATTAGACCAGACAACGTCTAAGATTCTTTTGACTCTCAGTTTCTCAGGTCTGTATGAATAATAGCTTAACAGATATTAAAAATACTCTAATATAGAAGGGAAAAACTCAAAATAGCTCTTCTTACCCAAAGGCTTCCAGGCCACTATAGATAGTATTTTTATCTCTATTTTGGTCATTAAGGAAGTCATTCAGCAACATCCGAGCTAGAGATTTCTGAACCAGCTTACAATATGGTGAGTGAAAGATCATGAAGCCAAAATCATTCAAGGTAAAATCTTTATCATTTCCCTCTGAAAGATAAGTCCAAGGAAACTATGAAATTCATATAAGCCATGAAATTTTAAAGTTTGACTTCAGAATAAGGTGAGGAAATCAGAAAAGGAAATTAGAAAATTTGACTTTAGAATAAGGCTAGTTTAAACAGCAACCACAAATACACTGTATAATGAAACCTCTCTATACCTTAAAATGTACATTTAAAAAGACATTCAAAGATGAAACAATATATACTACTATGTTGCTAATTTTCAAATTTAAGAGTCATACACATTAGCAAGTTATGTAATCAATTTAGTGGGTCAGGACTAGTGTTCTTTTTTTTTTTTTTTTTTTTTTTAAATAAGAGTATTTTAAAAAACAAAAGAGAGTAGAAAAATAGCAAACTGCATAACCTGCAGCATGGGTAAGTCATGTCATGCCATTTTTGTTTCAGTCTGGCATACACATACAATGTACCATGTACTTCTTTACTGTGGGTCCTAATAAAAAAGTTACAAAATCCCCGTTCTGTTAATACATACTGCAAGAATGCTTCTTATCCAGAGCCACTAAATTCACTGACATTTCTTATTGAATATGATTTTTAACCCTTTCTCACAACCTCTAAAAAGCAAAGCTAGACTATAGAAAAAGTGTGCTTTATGTAATAATGTATTATGATAGCATTAACTCAAATACTGTCCTTTCAGTGCCTCATCAACATTTCCAGATTAATGATAACAGTAAAAAAGCAAATACAAATTTACAGGTCAAGTGCAAAGAGATTATGGTTGTGGGAAGATCACTTCAATAATTTATTTTCATTAGTTTTCCCTAAATCACAGCTGTACGCCAAAACCTTGTTAAAATACCTCTCTCGAAAGATGAACAAAATTCAATTTACCTTCTTTCAATCCACTTTGATTTTCTTACAAGGAGTAAATTGACTTAGGTATTTTTGCAGAGCTATACCTCATTTCCAAAGTTTACCTCTTTAAGTAAACTACACTTTCCCAGAAACTACAGGAAAATGCTGTTTGGTGAATGAGGAATTAATGCTAAAAGGACATTAAATGAAGAATGTCCACAAAGCAGTTGCTTACCAAAGATAACTAGTACATTACACTGCTCTCAACAGATACCAAAACCAAGGAAAATGGGCAAAACTCACCTTTCTGCCATTGGGCACGGATCTTTTTGCAGTAGACAGAATAGCAGCGGTCTAGTGCACTGAGGTAGCACTGTATGGAGAGCTTTCCATCTACTATAGGATATTCAGATAGCATATCAGGCTTGTAAAAATCATAGGCATGTTGCATATGTGTCCCACGAAGTCCTATTAGAACCAAAAAGGAAGATATCTATATACTTCTGCTTATTGATGTCTGTATGTTAGTAAGTATACTGCATTATCTAAGGACCTTCTTTAATTATCTAATCAATTCTCACCACTTACAGAAAAGAAATCAAAAGGTGAAGGCAACATGTGAAATGATATATAACAGTATCCACTGACAGTCCTAAGACTCCTTTGGTATACAACTTTCTATGCCAGTTTCATAAGTCTAACAAAGATCACACTTACTCTACTACACGGAAGACAAATTAAACTTGCCAGTGATTATGAACAAGTTACTATTTGTCACTTAAACCCTACATTAACCTACTTCTCTGTAAAGTGGGGATGATACCACCTACCTCATATAATTGCTATAAAGATTAAATATGGACCAGGCACGGTAGCTCACACCAGTAGTTCCAGCGCTTTGGGAGGCTGAGGCGGGTGGATCATTTGATGTCAGGAGTTCAAGACCAGCCTGGCTAACATGGTGAAACCCCATTTCTACTAAAAATACAAAAAACTAGCCAGACATGATGGCACACGCCTATAATCCCAGCTACTTGGGAGGCTGAGGATGTAGTTAGCTGAGATTGTACCATTGCACTCCAGCTTAGGCAACAAGAGCAAAATTCTGTCTCAAGAAGAAAAAAAGATTAAATACGACAACACACACAAAGCTCTTAGCAGGTGGTAGTACCTGCATTTAATGAACACTCAGTAAGTGACAGCTCCTATTTCTATTTTCAAATTTCTTAGCATATTGTGCTAATAATTAAAAAAAAAAAAAATCCACTTTTCCAAGCACTTACCTCGTTCAAAAATTAAAGGAGCATTTGGCCCAATTAGCAGAGCTACTGCTCCAACTCCACCTGTAGGTCTAGCATTTCCTGTGGCATATACAGCAATATCTCCCGCAACTACCAGGGCATACCGTCCTGAAAAATATTTTTTGTTATTTCACAAGAAGGTAGTCAACACTATAATCATACATGGAAATTGATGTCTGTTATATTTTCCCCAGAATATGCTTTTCCCATCTTTGATAAAGAAAGAAAATGCTCTAAATTTTTAAGAAATTCATCTGCTAAGCCTCTGTCATCCATCTGACTACATTTGACTACATTTTGAACAGACCATACCTTTGTCCTACAAGATAACCAATTCACAATTCAGATAATGACGGACTGGTATAATATCTTTCTCAATGTATCCGACAAGTATAAATAACAAAAGTTTGCATATTGCATTAATTAAAGTGTCATTTGGGTCTATTCAACCTCAGAAAAAAATTTTGGGGGCAGGAGGAATAGGCACGTAACATACCATCCCAAGAGCTGGACTCAATCCAGTTAACAGCATTGAAGACAGCAGCTGTGCCTCCATAGCATGCATTAGTTGTATCGATTCCTTCTATATCTGTATTCCCAGACTCTTCAAACAGCTGCATCAAATTAGTCTTCACTGACTTTGATTTGTCGATGATTGTCTCTGTTCCAACTTCCAGCCGCCCAATGCAATCATAGGAAAGGTTATTTCTCTCCATAAGATTCTGAACCACAGTCATGCAAAGAGAGTTGATATCTTCTCTATCTGTGCAGAAGCCCATCTTGGCTTGGCCCAAGCCAATGGTATACTTGCCAGCATCTACACCATCATATTTTTCCAACTCTGCTTGATCAACATATTGAGAAGGAAAATAGATCTCAAGGGCAACAATTCCCACATCTTTTGGCCAGCAAGCTTCTGCATTCAAAGGAAGTGACCCAGGCATGGTGAAAGAGCTTTAGAAAGGAAAAACAGAATAACATTGTTTTAGGTTGTAAGTTGCTGGTTTTCGAGTTTGAAATGATAAATAGATATTAAGAGTTTAGCAATCACCTGAAATATCAGTTTAGTTTCTTTAAGTTTAGTATTTAGGGCAGTCAACTGTATACATGTGTAGCAGCATTTATTGTATGAATGGAATATTATCATTTAAAATTATAGCCTTTTAGAAAGGCTTCCATTTTATTCAAAATTGGGCATCTCTAGATTTAAAACATGATTATTAGAAGTAAACGACACTCAAATAAGATTTTCTATATTGTAAAGAACTATAAAATAAAATATGACATTTTGAAATATGGCTGACAAATCAGAATTACCTGACCAGCCAAAAGTTTAAATAAATCAGTCATTTATTCATCATAGATAAACCAGCCCCTCTTTTTTAAAAATGGACTAAAAAGTGTCTAGACTTACTTAGCAATAGTAACAAAAATTGCTAGCTAGCTACTCAAGACCATTGTTGGGCACTTAACCTATCAGAGCTTTAGCTTCTTTAACAGGCTGTATCAGTCAGGAAAAGAAAAATTACTCTAGATATTTCAAACAAAGGGGAGTTTAATACAGGGAAATAGTTACAAGCTTGTTGCCTGGCCTGGAAGACCTAAGGGGGAAAGGTGGTTATTCAGATGCCATGAGCCTACACTCCTGCTGAAGCTGCTACAGTACTTGCACTTCTTGCTGCTGAGCTGGAGTCCAGAGACCCAAAGTCTCACTAGTGCTACTGCCAGTGACAAGAACAAGAGAGGTACCTTCTTCCCACCTTCTAATCTTTCTTAAGTACTTCCATCAGCCTTCTAAACAGAACCCAGATAACATAAGAACCAACGAACTGTAGTTGCCAGACTTTGAAGAGTGGCACAGCTCCTCAGTTTTAGAGAAAGAATCCCAAAACCTAAAATTCTACAACTCAATTTCCTTTTTAGGTATAACATAATTGGACGGTGTGACTTAGGTGGCAGAATTTCATTGACCCAAAGGTCTTGGTTTATGAGTTACCTGGGTCAAACTGATTCATGAACATTCTGTATCACTTGTCAACCCACCACTAATTTGATACCTAAAAGTGAAAGTCAATTCCTATATTTATGTCATTTGTCCTCTGCCACTCTGCAACTAAAGGTCTTAATGGGCCAGGTGCAGTGGATCACGCCTGTAATCCTAGCACTTTCGGAGGCCAGACAGGAGGATCACTTGAGTTCAGGAGTTCAAGACCTGCGTAGGCAACATAGAAAGACCCTATCTCTTTAAAAAAAAAATTTTTTTTTTTTTTTTTGAGATAGAGTTTCACCCTTGTTGCCCAGTCTGGAGTGCAATGGCGCAATCTCAGCTCACAGCAACCTCTGCCTCCTGGATTCAAGCGATTCTCCTGACTCAGCCTCCAGAGTAGTTGGGATTACAGGCATGTGCTACCATACCCAGCTAATTTTGTATTTTTAGTAGAGACAAGGTTGGTCAGAGTGGTCTTGAACTCCCAATCTCAGGTGATCCACTCGCCTTGGCCTTCTAAAGTGTTGGGATTACAGGTGTGAGCCACTGCACCCGGCCAAAAAAATTTTTTTTAAATGAGCTGAGCATAGTGGTTCATGCCTGTAGTCCCAGCTACCAGGGAGGCTGAGGCAGGAGAATCACTTGAGCCCAGGAGTAAAAGGCTATAGTGAGCTGTGACTGCACCACTGCACTCCAGCCTGGGTGACAGTGAGACTGTGTCTGTAGAAAAAAAAAAAAAGGCTTAAAGGATATCAGCTGTATCTTCCTTCTAAACAGAAGAATCATTTTTTTTTTCATTCATCCAAACAATGCCAATGTTACATGCTAAACATTTGGGATGTTTAATGGGAGACTTCCTTATCCTCTCAAATACTAACTATTTTATAGGATGAGAGAAAAAACACATGATAATAAACAAGTAACAACACTGAGAGCCACATTATATTATGGAGAACCACCTAACCCAGCCTGGTGGTAGGGCAAGGACTGCAAAGGAAAGCATCCTGGTTACAGGGGACTGACTTGAGCCCCACAAATGGATAGGAGTAACCAGTAAAGCACTGAAGAAACAGAGGGTAGTAGATTTTCAACAGAGTGAACAGCATGAAGAAAGACAGAATACAAGGAATGATAAAAAGCTTTACTTGTTTATTGGAATGAAAAATGAGCTCCTGTGAGCGGGGCAGATAACAGGTTAGGAGAAGTGGGTAAGGGTTAGGTCATGAAGGTTCTGGTATGCTGATGCAGGAGGTCTCAAACTTATCACGAAGATAGTAACAAGCCATCCGAGAGCTTAAAAAGGGAATAATATGGTGATATTAGTTGTCAGGTCAGTGTTTTTCCAACTGCAGAATGGCAAGCACACATTTTTAAAAAAAGAAACAGAAAAGAATACAGGATATAAGATTGCACGGCACAGGGTAAATGTAAGGATTTTTCTTGAATCAACCTTTTGTTTTAATTATTCATACATATATAAAGTATACCTAAGTTGCAATACCAAGTATATTTTTTACTGGGGGCCATGGTCAAAAAAGTTTGACAGCCACTGTTTTATTATCACTAATGCTGTTTTACAGTCATTGGTGCTGTGAATGGATGAGTTAGGTAGCTGACATGGCAATCCAGATAAGACATGGGTCATGAAGGAGAGCAGTCACTTACTACATGTGGAATGAAGAGGAAGAGTTTCCAAAAACATGGAAAAAGCAAAAGAACTGGCAGAAACTGTAATTGCCTAGGTGTTAGGGAAAGAAGAAAACATATAGAATGACTTACAGATTTCTATCCTCAAGTGTTTTATGACTTGACAAGCACACTGTCAGATACATTAAGTGAACAGAGACCGTCTCCACTTTGCTCTACCCCTACTTCTTCCACACAAACCCTGTTTCCTTTATGTCATTTTACCTGGTAAGTGGAGTTCAGCCAAACCAGCCCTAAGAACCACCACTGAGGAAGTGAAGAGATCAGGCCCAGACAAGTTGCCTTTGTTCCTGTCATTTCACCAACACCTACATACATTTTTCCAGTTAGGTCAACCTATCTACTTCCTTCCTATATGAGACTTAAGACATGATTCTTAACTTTTATATGTGCAATCTATAGCAGAAAACAAAGAGAACTACTCCAAAGTCAACAATCAAGGATAAACGCTAAATACTACCCATCTTTCCCCATCTCACAACTACTTACCTACATAACCTTTCCTCTGCTCTTTACTCTCAAATTATTATGTTCTTTATCCAAAAACATTAAGTGCTTTCTTCAACAATCCACCTTGTGCTTCTGTTTATTGAAATCCTTTATAGCCCTACATCACATAGGTCACATATTACCCGTGAAATCTTTCTAAATTTCCTTTTGCATTTCTTGCCTATCCTTCTACATCATCATACTTTGTCAATGAAGAGTCGCTTTTTTGGGTAATATTTCAGAAACTGGGATTCCTCTTACACTTGCTGTCAGACAGAAGCCAATTATGATGCTGTCACTGCTTACACATGGGAAAATAACAAAACTGCCAGCATCAACATTTGCAGATGACCGTCAACAGCCTGAAAAAAAATTCCCAGAAATACTACTGGATCACTCTTTTAAGCCCCTAGGAACCAAATGGACTGGGAAGGGAATAGATGGTGGCGAATCCCTAAGCAGGAGTCAAAGTAGGTTGGCTTTGCATAGTTGCAAAGCTGAAGGCCAGCACCAAAACCTTCCCATTCTTTTTTGGACTCTTGAAAGGAATGCTACATCATCAATTCTCTTGGTGGCACAGAGGATGTTTTATGGAAAATTACAAGTATTACAAACAATTCAGAATAGTAGACTCTAAGTATGTGAAATTTAGCAATTCCTTATGTATTTTTTCACTTGTATTTTCCATCTTATTGAATGTGCAAGTGACACATGACAAAAAATCTATATCTAACTCTAAAAGAGCTCTTGAAAAAATTCTAAGTAATCAAAAAAGCATTGTATCTTAATCTAACTGACAATGAAGCATCTTAAATTTATTACATCCTAGATTCGTTAGATAGTATGAATTACAACATTCAGTGTTTCAACTGTGTTTCTTCCCAAATATCTACCTGTGTTATGGACTGAATGTCTGTATCCCCCGACCAAATTCACATGTTGAAGCCCTAAATTTCAATGTGATGGCATTTGGAGATGGGGTCTTTGGAAAATAATTAGGTTTAGTCATGAGGGTGGGGCCCTCATGATGGGATTAGCGCCTTTAGAAGAAGAGATTGCTAACACTCTCGCACTTTCTCTGTGCCATGTGAGGACACAGCCACCTGCAATCCAGGAGAAGAGCCTTCATCAGGAACCAACCATGCTTATACCCTGACTTCCAGACTCAAGACCTATGAGAACATAAATGTATGTTGTTTAAACCACCCAGTCTATGGTATTTTGATGTGGCACTTAAGCAGATTAGTCTGGTCACCTCAACTAAGTGCAAGTTCCATAAGTTCTCCTCATGTCTTAGACTACTGTATGGCCCATTTACCAGGCACAGTATATATACTGCTGCTAGTCAATTCCACAACGGAAAGAAAAACCCCTAAATACAACAATCTACTTCCCAATTATATCCTCTTAACTCCGAAATTACTGGCCATATTTCTGTACTCAATACAAGAAAAACAATGTTATCACCAACATTCAGGGACAGGAGCATAAAGAAAGACTAAGGGAGGCTCATTCTTGTTAAAACCTAAAGCTGGGAAGGATAAATATAAGGCTCTCTTACATTCCTACTCCCTTGAACTTCAACCTCTTTCCTGTATCTCCAACTCAAATGGAAGACTACTGCTTTTCTGGATATGAGGCACTTGAAATGCTCTACTCATCTACCCTCACTCTGAGCCTCAACAAACTCTCCCTATCAATTTTTTGATAAAGTTGGTGCCCACTTTGCTGAAGTTGAAATGAAAATATAAAAGGGCTAACATGCCACTAGGTATGGATTCTAAGTTTATAGTAAAATAAGATACTAGATAGTCCACAAGAGATCTACAACCACTGCTAACAGAAAAAGGCTAGTCCATAGGCTTATCAGCTCTGACATATGATCTCTTAAGTCTCCAAAGTAGGAGTAACCACCTTCCCAGACTTTCCCACAAGGCTACCCTTCGGATTCTTTTTAACTCTTCAAAATGCTGTAAGCATGCTGAAGACAGTATCGTCTTCCTTGCCTAGTTCAGTGGTGTTTAACACTATTGGAAATAAAATGAACAGGTAAATATCTTTCTGAAGGTATAAAACAGTTTGCAATATACTTGTGCTCACTAATAAATTTAGTTTAGTAGCAACTAAATTTAAGAGCATCACGTAGCAACACTGGCAACATATTTAATCATCTTTATAATGCTTGTACAATTCTCTATAAAAAGCTATAATGCAAGGCTTCAATTTCAGAATTAATCCGTATTTGTCACACTCTGACCAGCTTTGATCAATTCTTTGTATTATACACTTCTAAAATAAGGTACAACTCTATCACTCCTAAATATCCTATGTTAAATACATGACTTGTTTCATTTGAAAACAAACAAACAAAAAATGTAGGTTAACTAAAATCCACATATATCAAAGGAAAGTGAATCCCAATTCTGACCTTGGTGGGAAAAAAAAAACATTTTTACATTGTCCAATTCAATATTACTCATCCTCTGAGGGTTTCTGACAGCCAATTTGTTTTCCATTGTGTTCTTGGTAAAAAGCCATCTAATCTTAAATACTGAGCCTTTGGTTCAAATTGAGAAAGAGAGTGATTAAGTGGACAGGAAAATTAATACAGAGAAGTAATTGCTTTCATGACATTTAGAAGATCAGAAAGTTAATAGAGTTTCTGGTCTCAAATGCTACTTTTTTTTTTCTTTTTTTGAGACAAAGTTTTGTTCTTGTTGCCCAGGCTGAAGTGCAATGGTGGGATCTTGGATCACTGCTACCTCTGCCACTGGGTTCAAGCGAATTCTCCTGCCTCAGACTCCCAAGTAGCTGAGACTACAGGTGTGTGCCACTACACCCAGCTGATTTTGTATTTTTAATAGAGATGAGGTTTCACCATGTTGGTTAGGCTGGTCTCGAACTCCTGACCTCAAGTGATCCCAAAGCATTGGGATTACGAGTGTGAGCCGCTGCGCCTGGCAATGTTACTTTTAACTCTCCTATGAAGCATGTGCTCTTATATTATCCTTTAAAATATTCTCTGAAATAGGCTAGATATAAGAAAAAAAGACTAGCTAAAGATCTGAGGTGCTCACATTATGGTATTCATTCTTTATCCTGTCAGAGAATAGAATATTCTGGTTAATTCACTATTTTAAGAATAAAGAGATAAATAAACCACCAAAACTTTCTAAGTAGAATACAATTTTAAAAATCTGATGGTTAAAAAAATTACATGTGTTTTTAATTTTTTACAGATAATGCATTTTATTATTTTTCAGAGTACTGTATACATAATAAGTCTAGGAGAATAATGAAGACTCTGTATATAATAAAATATATACATTTTATTTTTAAATTCCATCCTTAAAAAAGGAGAGAAAAGGCAGCTTTTACCAGAGAACTTTGTAAACCTTTCAAGTCTTCCAGCAAAGTAGTACTAACAGAGGACTCAAGTCTTAAATCTCACTAAAGTGAGGGCTCACGCCCTCTGGTGGACAAAAGAAACTCCATACCCTACTTCGAGAGTTAGTAAAGCAAGGTAAGGAAGCCTTGTTAATGTTCTTTGAATGCTTCCTGCCTAGAACACCAAAAGGACCAATACAATTAATCTGAGAATAAATCTGGAAATGAAAGAGAATTGGAAAGGGGAAAAATGGGGAGGAAAACTAGGTGAGGATGCTGGTGCAAGGGAAGTCCTAACCTAGCTCCTCAATGGCTGTGTTGGGGAAGGACTTCAGCATCACTCCCTCATAATTGAGCTCTGCCTCTGCTCTCTCCTCTGCCATAGGCCAACAGTTATCTTTCCAAACTGCATGTCTAACCATTGTCAAGATGCTGCTGGTTGAGCATTCCTAATGCAAAAATGCAAAATCTGAAATGCTCCAAAACCTGAAACTCTCTGAACTCCACACTAACATGATGCTCAGGGAAATGCTCATTGGAGCATTTTGGATTTTGGATTTTCAGATTAGGAGTGGTCAACTGGTATGTCTTCTTAAATATTCCAAGATCCAAAAAAATCCAAAATCTTTAACACTGCTGGTCCCAAGCATTTCAGATAAGGGAAACTCAATTTATATTTCATATTCTGCCAAGCTTGTACTCTACTATTTAGGCTTAGCCTCTCTGTATTAAACAAGGAGTTTCTGCAGAGCAGGAACCGTGCTTTGTTCATTTTTGTGTCCCTGGTACCCAGCCTACTGATTGGCATATGGTAGATGCTAATGTTGAATAAATGAAATTGTACTAGACTTCTAATCTAAATCATAATCTTGAAATATAAAAAAAAGCAGTATCATAAGAGAAGCATTTCCTAGTAATATGAGAAAGCAATGGCTGCAAATAATTAGATTACTAGTTGAAACACATTTGCAATTACTGTCCATTCTCACATAATTTTTTTTGGAGATGGAATCCCACTCTATCGCCCCAGCTGGAGTACAGTGGTGCAGTCTCGGCTCACTGCAACCTCTGACTCCCGGGATCAAGTGATTCTCTTGCCTCGGCCTTGGGAGCAGCTGGGATTACAGGTACCAGCTACCACGTTTGGCTACTTTTTTGGTATTTTTAGTAGAGATGGGGTTTTGCCATGTTGGCCAGGCTGGTCTCAAACTCCTGACCTCAGGTGATCTGCTTGCCTTGCCTCCCAAAGTGCTGGGATTACAGGCATGAGCCACTGTGCCCGGCCCATTCTCATGTAATTTTAAACATTCATCCACAGCCCAGATAAATATCTTTTGAGGCTGTAATTTAAAAAGCACTATTGGCCAACATGCTTACCAGTGATTGTTTCTGATTAGTTCATAGTTACATTTTATTATATGTACTTTTTCTCTTACAAGTGGACACTAGTTTCTAAAATTCATTTCTAGATTTTAAACAATTGTCTAATAAACACAAAATTAGTCTCCTGAAGCATTATGGCATCAACAAAATTTTAAAGATAAGGTAGAACACTAAAAAGGCTTTTAAGAACATACGGCACAAACAAATCGTTATTGCTCTAGGATAACAAATTTCCTCCTTCCATTAGAGAGGAATGCTTTCCTTAAGCAGCATGACAGGATGCCATACCTGTGTGAAGGACAGAGAACTGCAGTCTCCAGGTCTGTCACTGTTTCCTCCTTCGGGCACTAGGAATTTCAAATAAGAACTTCTTTTAAAGTTATAAATCATTACCCAAATTCAAATACTAATGAGTCCAATTCAAAGTGAGTTAAAATAAGCATTTCCTTATCCAATTACATTATGCAGACCAGAATTTGACATTTTCTTAGAAAAAATCATACCTGAAGCTTATAGGACATTTCCCCCCTTATTTTATTAGCCCTTATAGTGGTAGGTTCAGTCCTGGTAATAAACGAATATAAGAAGCCCACTATTGTGTGAAAAGAAACCAAAAAAACCTCAAGGAAATAAGAAGCCCATGTCACCAATTCAGGCATTAAACCAAAGTTTTCAAGAATTGGGGGAAAGGAATATAAACAAGTTGTAATGAGTTAGCAAATTTCTAGAGTAAAGAGATCTATGCATTCAAGAGTCAGCATTGCACTTAAGAGATTGTGGCTTTGGCAGCAATTTTGGGCCTCAGTTTCCTCATCTATAAAATGAAGCTAAAATATCTGCCCTCCCCAGATCATTGTGAAGGATTGCTGAGATGATAAAATATGTGAAAACACTTTGTAACATAAAGCGCCAATACATTGACTATTACCTTAGTTCTTCTAAGTGTTTTTCAAAGAAAATAAAGGTATTTTTTCGAGCAAGACCTAATCATTTTCACTTATTTTCAACACTGCCACCTTCACCCTCCCAACCTTTTAGAAAGTTATTTCCCCCTTAGTGCTTATGTTAAAAAATTAAGCATTTAGACAAAGGAGCATTAAACATTATGATGTAAATTAAGTAGAAATTATTTGCAAAGGTGACTGGAACATACTCTTCAGTCCATCTGTTTTCAAAGATGATTGTTACTTGAGACAATAGCTTCTATGTTTAACACAGCATATACCATTTCCTCTGCTCTGTAATTACTCACAAATTTAAATCTGTCCTTAACGGATTCACTGGGGACTACATTCGGATGTTAGTAAAGCTTTACTATTTTTTTACATAATTGCATAATTTAAGAGCCCTTCACAGCCGTGGCGCCTTTCACTTCATTAACTAAGTTTACTACCGATCTACCCCTCCCAAAAAGAAAGAAATCTTAGACTACTACAATATTCCAAAAAAGTCTCTAATTACAGCACAGTACATATTTAGAGAAAATAACTTTCGTTGTTCATTATCTCAAATTATGCTTCTATCCTCTGCAAATTAAGCAGACCACAGAGACCAGTTCTTATTGGTGGGGGAAAAACATGATTCCTTCTCCATGTTAAGACTATTTAAATAATAATATTTCTTCTTGATGTTCATGTATGTATATGCATTTGACACTACTTGTGTCAAAGAAACTTCCCTTGAACTGCCTATATTCTCTCATTTTTTTTTTTTTTTTTTTTTTTGAGACAGGGTGTCTGTCCCTCTGTTACCCAGGCTGGAATGCAGTGGCATCGTCACTGCTCACTGTAACCTCGACCTCCCAGGATCAAGTGATCCTCCTGCCTCAGCGCTCCCAAGTAGCTGGACTGCAGGCACATGCCATGATACACATCTAATTTTTTAAATTTTCTGTAGAGATGGGGTTTTGCCATGTTGCGCAGACTGGTCTCCAACTCCTGGGCTAAAGCAATCCACCCACTCTGGCCTCCCAAAGTGCTGGCATTATAGGCATGAGCCACCTTGTCTGAGCCCCTCTTTCTCTTTTGATTACTTGAATTGGAAAGAGAGCTTAGGTGGGAGAGACACAGAAAGCAAAGAAGAAATAAATAGAAGATTCAGAAAGGACTGCTGTGTCACTTAAAGATAACATGATCCGAGTCCATATGCTCATTTGTGAAAGAGACTCTCAGGAGAAAGAGGTCTGGAGACCAGGAAAAGAAATGAAGGCAGTAAGTGGCATTTTGAGGAGGAACCAGAGTGGGATTAGGTTTTCTGTAGTCTTCTGCAGTTCTAGGGGATTGGGGGTGAGGCGGGTTTCTCTGTTCTGACTAAACCAGTATTGCCAAAGTCTCAAGCATATCACAAGCTTATTTCTAACAGGTCTTTTCAGAGTAAGTGATAGAAGGAATCAACATGGGTCAGGAAGCAGTTAATGAATGGTAAGTAGCTGGGCAGGTTACCACAAAGCAGGTTTGCAGACTCCTAGGATGCAATATAGGCATTTTAAGTTTGGCAAAGACAAACACAAGAATGATAAGACTGCCTAGGGCAAATCAGGTTTATGCAATGGTTTCTTCCGGAGTTAACTCAGAGCTCTGAATACTTTCTTCTGGCTCCCTCCTTAGCCTTGATTCAAACAAGTGGCTGGAGAAGTTCATTAAATGTAAGCAGCTACCTGTTGGTCTTTCTCACTATTATAGGAGATCAATCTAGGAAATTAAGAATAAGTTGGCAACCTTTCTTCCTTAAGAGTAAGCAAGTAAAAACTGCTGTTAAAGCCGGGCGCGGTGGCTCACGCCTGTAATCCTAGCACTTTGGGAGGCTGAATCAGACTCCTGAGGTCAGGAGTTCAAGACCAGTCTGGCCAACGTGGTGAAACTCCATCTTTAAAAACAAAACAAAACAAAAACAACTACTGTTAAGAAAGATTTGCCCAAACTTGTACACTCTAGTATAGTTCTCCAAGTAAAAAGCATGGACATCCCTGCCTCCTCCCAGAGTTATTGGTCTATCAGAGATTCTACTCATCTTCAAGGCCCTGTTCTAAGTCACCTCTTTCTGGAAGGTTTCCAGGATAATTCACACAGAAAATAAGTTTTCTAATCAGGGACCTGCATGTCTACACAAGTAGGTCATTCGCATCCAAGTCTACATAGCCTACTCTCTATGTAAAACTAGTTATGGGCAGTCTTCTTATCCATACAGGATTCCTACACTTCTATTGGGAGAGGGGCTATATTTTGATTTTTTGAAATCCCTTTAAGACCTTGAAGTAAAGCTCAGTTGCCATATTTTTCAGTGGCTGAATTTGCAGTTATAACTACTAGAGGACAAATCTTTTAGATTTAATACTTGTAGCAGCCCTCAGTAGTAAGTGCTTTCTGCTATCACTTTTTAAATTATTTTTAAAATTTATTACTGCTCCTTGCAGAGCAGGGCTACCCTATAGGCAGTGTGTCCAGGGTAGCCTGCTATCACTTTTGAGATGAGCTGTAGCACCATAGTGTCCAGGAATTTTAAGAAATTGGCTCTCTACTGCTACTGTTCAAGGCAAATGGTAGGTTCCAATTGTTCCCAGATCCCAAATTGAAAAATGTAAGAAGGCCAAATGGAATCAGAAGAAATAAATTTGTTGGTCTTACAATCATTTCCATATGCACCCACACACAACCACAAACTCTGCAAAGATGAAGACATGACTTCAAGCTTTGAAAGATTAGCCTCTCCTCTACTGATATAACTACACTCAGTTGACAGACATTAATGAACATCAACACACGCCATGCATTAGGATGAAGAGATTAAGAATCGAGACCTAGCCAGACGAGGTGGCTCACGCCTGTAATCCCAGCACTTTGGGAGGCCGAATCAGACAGATCACTTGAGGTCAGGAGATCGAGACCAGTCTGACCAACATGGTGATACCCCGTCTCTACTAAAAATACAAAAAAATTAGTTGGGCATGGTGTCACATGCCTGTAGTGCCACCTACTGGGGAGGTTGAGGCAGGAGAATCACTTGAACCTGGGAGGCGGAGGTTGTAGTGAGCTGAGATCACGCTGCTACACTCCAGCCTGAGCAACAGAGCAAGACTCTGTCTCAAAAAAAAAGAAAAAAAAAAAGAATCTAGTCCTATTATTAGGACTGAGGACATGTGTCTCAGCTTTTTAAATATATACCACCTTTTTGAAGAAGATAAAAATATCACACATCCTTCTATATTTGGTTCTACAGTAATCCAACATAAAATTATAAGACTATAATCCTTTCTAAATGAAATTAGAGATTCTGATATGTAGCCAAACAAACTTCTCCAACCATATCTCCTCATACCCAATTCCACTGGATTATGGAAGACCTAACCAGGTTCTAAATTATTCTAGAGGACCCAGGAAACCCATGCTACAATAGTATCTGGGGTTTTTGCATTTCTTCTGAGAAAAGCTATCTAAAATCTAAGTCAAAATCTCAAAATCAACCCACATTTAAAAGAAACAAGATGTAAAAACAATCTGAAGGAATATTTAAGAAGAAAAATAAAATTAAAGCAAGGCCCAAATGATGTGGTCTACAGCTCCCAACATAAAATATCCTTTTACCTTTCCCTCCCCTCAGCATAGGACACACCTTCTAAGTGCTGGAGTTACTGATTATACTAGAATTGAGCTGAACTAAACTAGAATTGAATAAAGAGCAAACTTACACACTCAGGTGAGAAATATCTACAAAGGTAGACACAAAGCAAGCCTTTCTCTCTTCCCACAAGGTATGCTATCCCTGCCCCCTTCTCCACACAGAAATAACTGAAATTTTAAAATAAAGTTTAAAGAACACAAGCTGTTTAGGTGTCTCAAGTGCAAAGAAACATGGACAAGGATAATGTTAAGGACTTTCAGCTGCCTCTCATCTAATAGTATCTGTGCCATAAAGTCCAAAACCCATCTCAGAAGGAAAACGCTGTTAACTCTAGGAGCACTTCTATTTGTCTTAATTTTGTTGTTTATCTTGTCATTGTTTTTCATAATCCATGCCTGAAACAGAGCAAATGTTAGTTAGCAGCCAGAGCACATCATCCTACTGCAGCAGGTCGGCAAGAGCATCCTCGGGAGGGTGGGGGGCTGCAGCAGAGGTGGGCAGTGAAAGCAGCTAGTGATGCATTAAAGCTAACGGCATAGGGACAAGCATGACAAACAGGAACAACTTCATATTATCTGTTCCCCAGATCCCTCCTCCAGAGTGGATCAGAATAATCATTTCTCTACTGCTGGTCAAGACCAGACGCGCGTTTTCAGGCTTCATATACTTGCTTTGAAATATCCTTAGCTTAACTCAAAACCTATTTGTGTGAGGACTCTGTGAGTGCCTGCCCATTACATTATATCACCTAAGGCTGGTCCTGAAGCTATTAGCAAGAGGGAGGTGCGGGATTTCAGAACGCGAAGGAAGCCTAAATTTAAAAACGCAGACATAAAAAAATATGGAGGCAGGAAGGCAGGAGCCAGTGATCTGTGAGATCTGAAGCAAGTACAGACTAAGCCCCAGTACTCAGCCAGGTCTAAATCACGGTTGTGAACGTTTTTTTTTTTTTTTTGCACCTGAGCTGAGGAAGAAAAGTAATGGTACCCACTTCCCTTCTTTCCATCAACTCTGTATATGGCAGCGGGACACACCCCCTGCCAACCTACCAGCCTCGCCTAAGAAGATCTTACCCATCCTTTGGCATCCACCCTTAACTAAACGGGCTCTGGAAACGCCCTGGCAGCCCAAATCGTCCATCTCCCTCCTAAGACCCCTCACTCCACTCTTGGCGGTCACAGCTGCCTCTCTGGCACCTGCAACTCCTATGTCGTTAGAACACCTAGCCCTGAACTCTCTCGCGCGTTCTCCCCTGAGAGACTCGCCTGTGTCCTCGGCCCTTCTCAGATCCGCCACGGTCACCCTCAGGTCCCTGGCGAGGGAGCCCCCGCCCGGCCCCGCTCACAGTGCCCCATCCTCCCTGGCAAGGTCCACGCCTCCGTCCTGATCGAGTCCGAGCTCCTTCGGGCCTAGTCAAGGACACCGCCTCCGTCTGGCCCACACCCCGCCCGCGGCGCCTCCGCAGCCCAGCTCTCCTCCCACGCGCGGGACACTCACCAAAGGTGACCGAGCGGCAGCAGAGGAAAGGGAGCGAGCCGCGGAAGGACAGTCCCCAGCGCCTCCCCTCCGCTACCAGCTTTATAGCCGCCAACCCACCCGACTCCGGCACCGCCGGGTAGTCGCTGGGAGGCGGGACAGTGGCTCCAGCAGCCAATCGCGGCCGATAGAGTTGCCCGGCAGTGCCCGCCCTCCAGTCCGGCTTCTACCAATCAAAAGGAAATTAGAGGCGGTGACTCGCTAGGATTTTCTCTCGTGGCTGGAAGGGCGGGGGAAAGGGGTGGGGACAAAGTATCAGGGCCGAGGAAGTGGTGTGAGACACTGACGTGTGGTGGCACGAGAACCCACCTGCCAATGACGGAGCGGCGAGAGACGGCGAGAGCCAACGGGAGCGGAGTGAGAGGTTCTCCGACCAATTGGGGCTAGGTGAGAGGAGATGGGGGCCAATGGGGACTCCGCGTCCCACCACTGGAGAGATGGTCAAGTGTGGGAGGCGAGTTGGTCCCTGCTTGGGAGTCTGTCAGGTTGCCTAGCAACCAGAGCTAGGGTTCTCTTAAAGATTTCGGAAATACTGTACTGGACTTGAATTCAGTCTTAACGTTTTCTAGTAAAGTGTACCTAGATTACAAATTGGAGCAGAATACTTCACCCAGAACTTGTATATGTGTAAATATTTTAAATACTCGATTTGTAAATACTCAAATATTGTTTCCTTTATTCAAAACTACCTTGGCTTAAAAAAAAAACTGCTCTTGAAACAATGCTTTCTAACTAAACCTAAAACAAGATAGTTTCAGGACTAGGTATCAGTGAGGAGGGTGCAGAGCCTTGCCTGTGAAGGGAAGTTGATACTGAATCAAGGATTTTTGCCAGGCCATGCACTCTAAGGAAAGGGACTGCGTTTGGCTCGTTCCTCACTATATCTTCTGAGATTGATACGTGGTAGGTGCCAAATAAAAGGCTGTGGAAAGATGGAAGGGGCCGCATAGTTGTCTGCATAGTAAATCCATCAGGCAAGGACTGCCTAGCTCCCCCAGAAAACAGAGAGGAGCAATTCAAGCTAGAGGAAATCACTGAAACACTATTTGGGGGAATCC
This sequence comes from Cheracebus regulus, assembly GCA_963574635.1. Classification (NCBI taxonomy): domain Eukaryota; kingdom Metazoa; phylum Chordata; class Mammalia; order Primates; family Pitheciidae; genus Cheracebus; species Cheracebus regulus. The sequence continues at coordinate 8,418 of CAUYQU010047580.1, read as the reverse complement.
AAATAAAGACATCTGTGGCTTTGCAATAAACTCTGCCTCTGTCTGGTCAGAGAGAGAGAAGCCATAATACTTAGCTTTGGTGGGGGACCATGAGTGAGGTTCAGAGTTGTTGGTGTCTCTCCCCATCACACTTTCATTAACAGGAACGCTATTGATAAAGGGTCATTGGTAATTCTGTGATTCACACAGTTATTGTTTTGAGAGTTTTTTTTAACCGTTATAGATGCTAACATAGTGAGACACATTCTCAGTAGCAAAGTGGCAACATATATTGGAAATGGAACAGCTGTGAAGTGGTGGCATAAGGGGAAGGGGACCATTCAGTAATGATTACCATTCCACAGTATTGCCCATGACATTCATTCTGTAATGCATGTCATTTCATACCCACATAAAGTAACTAGATGATAAACCGAAAGAGAGAGACATTGCCTGATTGTGATCAACATCAGTTTGGGGTGGGGTAAGAGATTTAAATTGTTGGCATATTGGAATATGCTAAAAGGCAGTAAGGACAAACACAAGAAAGAAGATGAGTTTTGTTCTTAGAAAGGAATCACAAATAATTCCAACTCCAGGAATATACAATAGGAAATGATTAGCCAGATGGTCATGAGAATGACGATCTTATACAACTGGAAATTTTCACAAGGCACAGACTGTCTTTTTGATCCAATTAATCTTCAGTTAAGCAAAGTGAGCATGGTTATTGATTACTGGGAAGCCAAGCAATGGAGAACGAAATGGGTTAGTAATTAGATATAGAAGATCTCAATTAAATTAAAAAAAAATCACTGGCTTCTATGAAATATTAATATATAATAGATTATAACAGGCTACACAAATGTCAGCTATGGCCCATGCAGTTTAGGGCAAAGTATACATATATTTATTATACAAGGGACTGCTAGTGTTTTGAGCCATGATTTCACATAAGCACGGTGAAGCCAATGTCATACTTGAATGTGCATTTTGAGACATGTTAAAATATATGTTTTATGTATTGTTTCTAAATTTAATGCCAAATATATTATTGGTCAAGCACTGTAGATGCTATACTTCAAGGGTAAAGTAAAATGTCTTGTACTGCCCCACTTTGAAAGAAAAACAAAACCTTCTTAAGATGCAGGAAGATATTATAATGATAACCTTTAGTATTATAAATTCTTCCATTGAACATTCACTTTTTACCTACTCTATGGAGGGCTTGTGTGTGACTTCTGCTGTCCAGTAAGGTAAGAACTAGCTACATGTAGCTACTGAGCACTTACAAGGTGACTAGCCCAAAGTGAGATGTGCTGTCAATGTAAAATACACAACAGATTTTAAAGACTTGATAAAAAAATTATCTCATTAATAATTTTATATTGATTACATGTTATAGTGATAATATTTTAGCTATACTGAGTTAAATATTTTGTTAAAATTAAATTTATCTGTTTCTTGTGAGTTTTTTAATGTGGCTATTAGAAAATGTGAAATTTTACATGTAGCTCACATTTGTGGCTCCTCTTTGTGCTAGGAAATCGGATTGGGTAATTGGAAGATATAGACTGTCCTCAAAGAGTGCATAAAGATTGGAGGAGAGGGGAGGAGAGGAAAAAAATTATAGTAAGAGGCTGGGTTTCAAACTACAACTGAAAAGCAAAAAGTAAAAAGGCACCAATCTTTATTTTTCTGTAAGGAGTCTACACTTACAGCCTCTATCTCACTGCATAATGCGAAGGAGGGGGTGGTGTGGGAAGATTCTCAAATTTGCTAATTAAAGGTATTTCCGGTTTTCTGGTTTAGACAGCCTTATTTTGCCTAAATATTCAGTCGATTTAAAATTTAACTCCCCGTCAGGGCTGTTTCTCCTCCAGCCTTCTACTTGGCAGGATGACATCTGGGTTTTTTTGTTTTTGTTTTTTCAGATGCAGTCTCCCTTTGTCGCCAGGCTGGAGTGCAATGGTGTGATCCCGGCTCACTGCAACCTCAGCCTCCTGGGTTCAAGCAATTTTCCTGCCTCAGCCTCCCAGGTAGCTAATACAGCTAATTTTTGTATTTTTAGTAGAAACGGGGTTTCCATGTTGGCCAGGATGGTCTTGATCTCTTGACCTCATGATCTGCCCACCTCGGCCTCCCAAAGTGCTGGGATTGCAGGGGAGAGCCACCACGCCGGCATCTGGGTTTTATGGAACTTACTGGATTGATGTTATATCAGAAGAGGGGGCTCGGCCCTACATGTAGGTTTTTGTACTGGCTCTCTGCTGACCAGGCCGCTGTTTTGGCTTTCTCTATGCTGTACAATCCTAAGACGCACAACAGCTTTCATCTGATGCTCTCATCTGCCCTATTACAGCCCTCAGCTACTGGCTCAGTGGGCCCCCTTTGCAGCAAAATTTTTCAATCCTGCCAACCAGAATTTCAGCTGTCTCCTGACAATTAGCAATTACAATATAGTTCAGGTGCTGTACAAAGACATATGCCCAAAGGATAATGGAGTTCAAAGATGTATCTAATCTAGCCTGGTGGTAAAGAAAGGCTTCCCCGAGCAGATTTGTAAATCTTTATTGAACATTCAGTGTGTCAGGCACTGTTCTAGGTTCAGAGACTATCTGTGGTGAAAAAAGAAGACACGATTTCTGATCCAGTGAAGCATAGTGATGGAAGACAGAACATTATGTAAGAAAAATAATAAATGAGCTGAGGTTTCTTCAGGTAGTGATGACCCTATGAATAAAATAACGCAGCTAATGACATAGCAGATGACTGTGGGGTGCGTATGTGCACGAGATGGTTAGGAAAGATCTCTCTGAAATAGTGACACTTAGGCTGAGACTTGCAGGATGAGAAGCAGCCAGTCTGTGAAGCTCTGGGAGCAGAATGATGCAAGAGGAGGGAACAGCAAGGATAAAGTCCCTGAGACAGGAACAGGCTCGGACTGTTTGAAGAACAGGAAACAAAGATCCACGTGTCACAGCTGAGTTTTGAAGGACTAACAGGAGTTATCTGGGTTGTGGACCAAAGGGCAGGAAGAAGAGGACAGGGACGGGAAGTCATTTTAGAGAAGGGGATCCATACACTGCACCAAGTGGGAAACGAAACTTTAATCAAGAGTAATAAAGTGGCCAGGTACAGTGGCTGTAATCCCAGCAGTTTTGGAGGCTGAAGTGGGAGTACCACTTTCAGTGGAGACCAGGAGTTTGAGACCAGCCTGGCATGTGAGATCCCATTTCTTTAAAAAAAAAAAAAAAAGAAAGAAAGAAAGAAAAAGAGTAATAAAGTTGAAGCTGTGGTAACAGTGCAATCTCCCTTGTCCTAGAGTAGGTTGTAATTTTTTTTTCTGTACCATTGGGAATTAAAGGAATGAGTTCAATGGAGTGTTCTTCCCTCACTAGGATCCTAAGTTCCTTAGTCACCTGCTAACTTGTAAATATTTGAATAATAGCTACCATTTTATTGAGAATCTACTATTTTGTAGGTGTTGTAATAGGTGTCTTAGGATGTTATCCTACCCACCAACCTCCAAGTAGATAAACTAAATGCTACTATGCAAAAATCATTTTAAAATACTAAGTTTTTGTATTCCAACCTAACCCTGCTCTCAAAACGAGAGTCACAAACTGTAGCAAATATTAAGGTAAATAATAACTAAGGGGCAACATGCCAAGAACTGTCGACGCTGTTACCAAAGCTGAATACTAAAGAAAAAGTGGGGGAAGAAATGGAAAGTTTGGTTGCCATTTTGAATATTGGCTTGAGGCTCAGTTTCTGAACTGAGAAAAGGATTCTAAATTATTGCACCCACATACTGAATACTTATAGTTTAAAAAGGTAGTAAAGGCCAGGCATGATGGCTCACACCTGTAATCCCAGCAGTTTGGGAGGCCGAGGCGGGTGGATCATTTGAGGTCAGGAGTTGGAGACCAGCCTGACCAACATGGTGAAACCCCATCTCTACTAAAAATACAAAAATTAGCCAGGCGTGGTGGTGCATGCCTGTAGTCCCAGCTACTTGGGAGGCAGAGGTTGCAGTGAGCCGAGATTGCGCCTCTGCACTTCAAGCTGGGTGTCAGAGCAAGACTTTGTCTCAAAAAAAAAAAGAAAAAAGTAGTAAAATTTATATATAGTAAATATGAAAACTTTAATATTTCTTGATTTAGATATTTGTTTCTTGGTTTTCCTAGTTTAAATGAAGAAAAACATTTATTGCTGTATTAATGTTTTGTTTTGTGGACTTTAATTCTTTAAAAGTAGAACTTTATGTTTCATCTCTCTGCTGAACATAAGTGCTACAGAATACAAAATTGTGGGTTTAGGCATGACCTGTTTTTCTTTGTTTTTTTTTGTTGTTGTTTTGTTTTTTTCAGATGGAGTCTTGCTCTGTCGGCCAGGCTGGAGTGCAGCAGCATGATCTCAGCTTACTGCAACCTCTGCATCTTGGGTTCAAGAGATTCTCTTGCCTCAGCCTCCTGAGTAGCTGGGATTACAAGGACCTGCCATCACACTCAGGTAATTTTTGTTTTTTTTTTGTAGAGATGGGTTTTCCCATATTGGCCAGGCTGGTCTCAAACTCCTGACCTCAAGTGATCTGCCCCCTTTGGCCTCCCAAAGTGCTAGGATTACAGGCTGAGCCACTGCACCTGGCTGGCATGATCTGTTTTAGTCTGTGCAAACATGTGGCTACTTGCACTAAAGCGACAAATAGTTGTAGTGTGCCTTTGCTTTTTTTTTCTGTTGACTTCTTAGTATGTGGATCTCTTTTCTACATTCAGAGAATTCCCTGTGAACATTTCTCCATGTCTTCCTTCCACAATAAGAAGATGGGAGCAACAGATAATCACTTTCCCAGATCATCTAACAGTTGGAAAGAAAGCATATGACCTGGGTTCAGCCAGTCAGATGCATCTAAGTGGGACTTTTAATCTGAAGCTAGTGTTGGAAAGAAGCAAGGCAAGTGGACAGTTCTTTCTGACCATGGCTGTCATGGCTGCACTGTCTGTTCTCTAGGGGCAAAAGCCAAGAGACTCCCAGCAGCACCAGCCCTGTACTCGCCTGCACCATGGGCTCCGTCTCTGAGCTCACCTGCCTCTACTCAGCCCTCATTCTGCATGATGAGGTGACCATCGTGGAAGATAAGATGAATGCCACCATTAAAGTAGCTGGTGTAAATGTTGAACCTTTCTGGCCTGGCTTGTTTGCAGAGGCCCTGGACGATGTCAACATGAGGAGCGTCACACGTGGTGGAGAGGCTGGCAGACCTGGTGCTGCACCAGCAGGAGGTCTTGCTCCCTCCACCACCGCAGCCCAAGCCGAAGAGAAGGAAGCGGAACCAAAGAAAGAAGAATCCGAGGAGTCTGAGGATGCATGAGCTCTGGTCTTTTTTGACTAAACCTCTTTTGTAACATGTTCAATAAATAGCCAAACTCTTAAAACACACACACACACACACACACACACACACACACAAAACTTGTAATGATACTTCATAACCCATATGGGCACTGGGAGATTATGAACATGGAATTTTAACTGATATGTGTTATAATCCAACTATGCCTGTATCTTTTTTTTTTTTAAATCCATCCTTGTGAAATCCAGAAAAGTAATATGAACATGGCATGGACCTTGTTGAAGGGGGTGGCACATGGAGAGCATCATTGTCAAATACTCCTGGCCTCTCCATACCACCTTACTCCCTCCTCCTCCAAGAGGAAAGACTGATTTACCTAATTTAAGGGTTGGAGGAAGAAACTAGGAAGTTGCCCAGCCGGTTCCCCTCCCTCTTGGGAGCCACCTCCAGCCTGCAAGAGCTCTGTTGCCCTTACCATGTAGTAAGCTTGCAGTACCAGCCCTGCCTTTCTGAAAGAGGCCTGTCCTGGTGCACCCTTGCCTGTGCCTGGGAGGGTGAGTCTATAATTCAGAGGTTCAGCCTTAGGAAGCCTACTAATATTGTACACACCTGGACCATGTCCTTTACTTTGACTCTTAGCAGTAATATAGGCAAACTTTAGTCTCACTCAGCAATCGTTTGAGAACTTGACAGGGAGAAGAGGACAGTTTTTAAATGTAGCACTGGCAGACTCAAACAGATTTATGCAAAGTATTTCCATTTGTACTTTCAAATTAAAATTCTAAGGCTGGGTGCCGTGGCTCATGCCCAGCGCTTTGGGAGGCTGAGGCGGGTGGATTGCTTGAGGTCAGGAGTTCAAGACCAGCGTGGCCAACATGGTGAAACCTCATCTCTACTAAAAATACAAAAATTAATCAGGCATGATGGGCATGCACCTGTAGTCCCAGCTATTGGGAGGCTGAGGCAGGAGAATCGCTTGAACCTGGGAGCAGGAAGGTTGCTGTGAGCCAAGATTGCACCACTGCACTCCAGCCAAGGTGACAGAGAGAGACTCAGTCTCAAAAACAAAAAACAGAAACAAAAACAAACAAACCAAAGTAAAATTCTAAAAGTTTAATATGTATCTAGTTTGCTATTTTTTTTCTTCTTGTCTCATTCTGGATCCAATCAGGAAAGAGGAAACACAGTAATTTAAATAGGAAAGGTTTAATATAAACAATTATTCATTAAATGATGAGATTGGTGTACCTGGATTGACTAGTCAAGAGAGAATTCTAAAGAATACAGGAATAGCAGATAGAAAGGAGCAGCCACTATCCCTAGGTCCCTTAGGTGAGATGGAGCATCCAAGGAAAAGCCCCCGCACTGGGCTGAGAGCCAGACTTTGTTGGGGAAATTGCTGTGGCTCATGGAATGGCACAGACGTCCCTATGGTGGCATGTCCTCTGGAATTTGCTGGAAATTTATCCTCCAGGGTGCTGGGTAAAATTATTGGGACTCACCAGACATTGGGCCACAAAGCTGCTCAAGACTGGGGGCTGGTGTTGGGAAGGGGAGTGCTGCTGGCCTCTGGGGTCCCCATACACTAAACTCTTGCAGGAGCCTGCTGAGAGGGGCACAGGGAACCAGAAAGCAAAACCCCTTTTTGTCTCTTGCAATGTCTTTCTAGAACCCCTCCACTGACAAAGCTTAACATCATGCCAGCTGGCAAAGGAAAAATCTTTGAAGGTCCCAGAACTGTCTTCACAGGGCAGCCAAATTCACAGAGTGAATTTGGAACTGAGAGGAAACAAACTCTTAACCAATACCCCTAGATATTGATTTGGCTGTATTTTATAGTGATATTAAGTTAATTGTATCTTCTGACACTATTATCCACTTTTGAAAATTCAGGGTAATCCAGCACTAAAGTAGTGAATGTCTGTGCTTACTCAAAGGCCTCTTCTGAGAAGCTGGAGTTGAATTTTTGTATTTTCTGTTGCTCCCATATCGAGAGCTTTCTTCTTTTCTATTAAGCTGGTTGTGTACTCAGATGATACTGAAAAGTTCTGCTAGATTTTCCAATCACTCTTTTATTTCCTTCCCAAGAAAATCTTGCTCCTGTTGTTTCCTCTCTTAGACTTTCTATTTTTATGGATGTGTGATTTTTTACAAAGTCTATTTACTACCATTTCAGTCAAGTTTTCACAAGGGAGCAAATGTCAACGTATATTCAATTCATATTTTTACTTGGAAGTCTCTGTCCTGGTTTTAGGTGGTTTGTCTGCTAAAGGAGGTAGCCCATACACTCTCATCCTCAGAAGCTGTTATCAGTCCATGCTGCCCCCAACTTCATGGAGCATATATCACATTCTTAGGGGTCCCATTGAAGCCCCATCTCATTTGAGGTAAGAAAATCAAAGCATACCTTTCTCCAAAGAAACCTTCCTCACTAAATTGTGTGAGCACTCCTTTTTTGGACTTTATGTCTACCAAATGCCTTCTCAGCAACACCAAATTAGTGTTTGATTGAATAACTGGGAACTGTAGTGTAGCCTAGCCAAGTTGACGCTAAAACTGACCATCACACCCTTATTATGGGTTGGGTGTTTTTAGAATTGTGAATCCAAACCAGTGCTTGAGTGTTTCCTTTGAAAATCTGCATATCCAGCATTTCTTACAGCAACAAATAATATTTTAACAAAAAGTGACCCAGAAGTTGGAAGAAGCTCTTCACAAATATGGTAGTGTTTAATGACTGGACATTGGATTGTGACTTTTTTCAGTTCAAGGATAATTTCTACAGCAGAATGAAAACTGCTATCAAAGAGCTATTGCCAACTATCAGTAGTGATACAAGGATGGTTTTGTGTTCAACTGAAACCCAGCTGAATTTATAATTATGTAGGAAATAAACAGTTAATATGGTTATATAATAGAAACAGTACCACACATTGTAACTGAATTATACTATGTATGCCTACACTACCATTGTAACTTTTGGAATAATGATTATACTATTTGCCTTATTGCTTTTTGAAGTATGGGTATTTTAGTGCACACTTTGTAGACCTCAAAACCCATGAAGGGTCTCAAAGAAGCTG
>CAUYQU010047575.1:0-53289 GCA_963574635.1 Cheracebus regulus | reverse complement strand
TTCCTTCCTTCTTTCTCTCTCTCTCTCTTTCTTTCTCTTTTTGAATTTCTTCACCACCATGATTTTTAAAGCACCTATTATGTTTCCCAGCACAGTGGTGGGAACAGGGATCCTAAGGGATCCTAAATTAAAGAATCTTTTTGGCCCTCCAAAAATTTAGGACCTGCTAGTAGTATGAAAGTCAAGGGATGCTGTGAGTCAGAAACTTGGTGAGTGGGCAACAGCCAAGCAGACAAACATAGCCACACCCAGCAGAAATAGAGAGCCCCAGGAATCAAAGAAGGGGATTGGGAGCATACAGAAGGAAGTGGGAATTAGGGACAGCCACCAGGGCAGCGAGCGCTGAATGCTCCAGCAAGTCAGGACGATACCTGGAATCCAGGCCATTCTCACTGATCTTGGGCCTGCCCGGCCTTTTCATGCCTCTGTGCAGTTGTCCATGCTGTGCCTTCAGTATAAAATGGCCCCAGGACCTCCTCTGTGTCCGGCAAGCTTCCCTTCCTCCTTGAAATTTCCTGGAGATTGAGCTTCAGTGCCACAGTCTGCAGATCTGGCTGTTCCTAGCTCTCCTCTCCACCTTTGTTCTGTTATCACTGGGTTAATTGCCTCCTTTCTGTGGGTTCATCCCCTAATACTTGAATCCCATGTTTTCTTCTTTCTCGATTTCTTCTTTTTTTTTAAATTTGTATTTTGGTGAACACATTTTCTAGTAGCTTCCTGAAAAAGACTGACTGCAAGTGAATTTTTTTGGCCTTGCATGTCTGAAATTGTCTTTCTTCTACCCTCACACTTCATTGATAGAATGAAGATAGAATCTATACTTGAATAGGCATAGAATTCTATGTTGAAAATAATTTGCCTTCAGAATTTTGAGGGCTTTGTTCTATTACTTTTTGGCTTTCACTGTTGTTGAGATGACTGTTACCATTCTGATTCCTGATCAGCTTCAGAAGTTTGTATTTGATCTTTTAAAATTTCCCCTCTGGAAACTTTTAGGATCTTTTCTTTATCCTTAGTGTACTGAAATTTTATGGTTATGAGCCTTGGTATAGGTTTTTCTTTTTTCATTCACTAGACACTTTTCAGAGGCCCTTACCTTTCTGTTTTGTGAAATTTTTCTTGTATTGTTTCTTCAGTAATTTCTTCTCCTCTATTTTCTTTTCTTTCTCTTTCTGGAATGCCTACTGTTTAAATGTTGATTTTCTTTGTTGGATTCTTTAGTTGTCTTATCTTTCCTTTTTCTACTTATTTTTTCTTCCACTTTCTAAGAAATTTCCTCAGTTTAATCTTCCAAGCTTTCTATTGCATTTACAATTTTTTGTTGTATTTTTAACTTCTGAGAACTCCTCATTATTTTCTGAATGTTTATTTTTTGGAGTCTCTTATTCTCAAATTCATGGATACAATTATCTTCCCTACTCTAAGGATAACATTTACAGATTTCCAAACGTTTTCTTGTTTCCTTTACTACCTCTTCTTCCTCTAAGTGTCTTTTATCTACTGGTCTGTTGCGATCTCTTTCACATTCTAGGTACTCTCCAAATGTCTGCTAATCTTTGTCCACTTTTAAGATGTGAAGGCATTATCAGCGTTGTAAGGCACTAAAAAGCTGATGCAAAGCTCTGTGTGCCTATTAGGGGCTTACTGTCCGGTGACAGTAAACTGTGGTGATCAGATGGGAACCAGGCTGTTTTTTTAGAGATCTCCCAAAGCAGCATCTTTAGACATTTCTCTTGAGCTGGTCAGTTTCCCTAGTGCAGGATCTTTGAGGAATATAAGGTTGACTTCTGGTATTCTGGAGCAGAGCAGAGTAAGGGGATTGGAGTTCTAAGTATTCACACAATCCGTAGGGAGGCCAATAATCATCCTCAGTTGGACCCAGACTCCCCAAGTTCCCCAAGGAGCCTGACTGGTTTACTTCTCCAGAGAGCAAATCACTGATCCTGTTAAGTATGGGGAAAAAAGGAGCCAGACAAAACAAAAAACAAAAAACAAAAAAACAAAAACAAACAAACAAAAAAACACTGAGTGGGTAAAGAGTCTGAATGGGCAAGGCAAGACGAGGGATAGATGGGTCTCACTGCTTCATTCAGTCTTTTGACCACTTATCTTTTTTCCAGCCCCAATATGTACTTCTGTTTTCTGAGGCACATAGCATCTTCACTTCCTGAACCTTTCCAGAGATCTGAAGTATAGAGAGGCTTGCTTCCTTTTGACATCCTCCCTGTCTTGCTGGCTTTGTTCCAAATTATCTCCGGTCATTTGCTTCTCAGCTTCCAAATTTTTATAGATATTTATTATCTGCTGAATTTCCTCCCTGGTCTTTTGTCTTTGTAGTCTGTTTGGTTGTTTTTTAAATACTATACTATCATCTTAGTGGACTTTTGGTAGGAAACAGATAAAAGCATGTGTCTAGCCAGAAGCTTAATTCCTGGTCTTAGAAGAGACTGATGGAGAAAAGCCTCCCAGTTGTGGAACTTGAGCCCACTGTATCCTGGGCTTAGAAGAGACTGATGGGAAAAGCCTCCCGACTGTGGAACTTGAGCCATTGTATCCCAGGCTAGCCACTGCTGCTTTGGTTCACAGCACACACGAGGAATCTATACAAACTAACCTTTAAGTAATGCTGTTTATGGCCGTCTCCCTGGAAAGCTTCAAGAAGTCAGGCATTATGCATCAGGTAAGCATCCGTAGTAGGACAGGAGTCATTTGGCCAAGCTGGCTATAAAGTAAATCCCTTCCTTCGCTATTCTGTTGCCGGCTGGCTTCATTTACCAAACCTACAGACAAGTGGTTAAAGTGGCTGATAGACTACAAACAGCCAGCAGTCAGCCTCCTAGGGCTTCTTGGTGACTTCAGAACCACCAAAGTGGTTTGGTTGCTGGGGAAATTCAGGCTTTGGCTTGGCTAAATACAACTTTATCTCTGACAATGTGAAATCATCCTGAAATGCCTGTGTAAAGACTGTGCTCTCCTTTCTGACTTGTCATCTGAAAAACTTAACCCAATTCTTCTGTAACTCTTCTGGTCCTCATCTCCATGTTCTCAGGGTGCTTTCGATGGGTCTCTGGAATTACCTTTTCTAAGAATTGCATTCGCTTGTTTAACAGTTGCCCACTGTTGTCGGACAGGGAGCTCGTCGAGGCCAGCACCTCTGTCTCCCTCTACTCCAGTGCCCAGCAGGGTGACTGACACATACATGGGAGCAACCCATGTGTATTTATTGACTGAGTGAAAAGTGTTCTATTAGCAGAACCTGTGTATCCTTTTACCAGGATGGTAAACGGACATCCCAGTGATGAGTTGCTAGCAAGCTACCTTTTGGCTTCACATTGTAACCTCTAGAGACAACTCAAGGCTTTCCTTGGCCGTACCCCTTCTCCTAAGCCCCCTGCCAGGAGAAGGGGCTCAAGTGTGAGTCAAGAACAAAGTAGAATGACAAGACAGAGTTAGCCTCTGCCTTGGGGATGCACTTCTGGAGGAAGGACAGGAGACTGGGATCCACCCTCCTGGCTCTCACCTTGGATCCTGCTGCTTCTTTGGGGTGGCTGCTGGAGTGATGCAAAGGGCCTGTGGCATCTGGTTTTCCTTATCCTGGTCTCTCCTGTGGTCAGCAGGGTTAGACTGTACCCTGCAAACATTCTGTGCAGGTTTTAACCCAGCGGAGGTCATCAGCCCCATGTATCTACTCCAGCTGGAAAATATCTTTATTTTAAGGCATCAAGCACTGGGAAGTGAATGATTATCCTAGTTTAACATTTGGGTTAAACACAGGCTGTGTTCTCACAGGGGCCCTGTAGAATGTGTTTCTCAGCTCTTATGACAAAAGAATACTGCTGGTAAGGATTAACAAAGAATGTCTTCAAATAATAATCAAGTAAAATAAATAGATAAATTCCAAATAAAATTCCATAATAATGGAATACCATGTAGTAATGGAAAGGAACTGCCACTGGTATATGCAAAAAGATCATGGAGAGTGAAAGGAGCCAGATACAAAGATTGTGTGATGTATGATTCCATTTATATGAAAGGTATGGAAAAGACAAGTCTATGGAGATGGAAGGCAGGTTGGTGCTTGCCTCGAGCTAGAGTGGCAGTGGAAATTGACACAGACACAGCGTTTCTGTCTGGAGTAATGGAACTCTTCTAAATTGGATTGTGGTGATGGTTGCAGTATTCTATAAATTAACTAAAAGTCATCAAAATGTGCATTTATATTGGAGAATTTTATGGTATGTAAATTATACATCTATGAAGCTGCGTAAGTATGGGAAAAAAAAGAAGCCAGACCCACCCCCGCCACACACACAAAAAAGACGGAAACACAGTTCCTTCAACTTAGGAAATGGATGGAAAAGAATTGCTAGGGTTCTACAGCTCTCTATTGATGTCGATTTATAGGCATGCATCAACCTTGAAGTCTTTTTCCTCTTCATTTAACAACTTTGTCTTCTTGTCCTTGGAGGGATGGAAATGACACAGAATCCCCCTACTGCTAAAGACAGTGAAACCAGAAAGCAAGGCTCGAGGAAGGCATTTGGCTCCCTGAGCTGCCTCCCCGACGTGTAACCTCTTTAGCTTGCCCCAGGTTCTTCATCTCCTCTTTTAGCTATTACTTTAGTCATCCAAGCATAGAGCACAAAGACCCAAATTGTCAGTGTCAGCAAGTTCAGCCTACACAGTACAGTTCCAGCCTCGTCAAGGCCCCGTGTGCTTCTTTGTAAGACAGTCCTGAAGAGGCAGCTCTGAACAAAGACATGAGGACCCAGGTTGGGCACTGGCCGGCCCGAGGCAAGCAGCTTTGATGGCAGGTCAAGGGCCTAGGTCTGTGAAACCCAAACCACCAAGAAAGAATCAGACCCACCAGAATGGAGACGTGAAAAATAAGAAAAGAATAGTAGGATAGAAAACATCCTCACAATAATAGGCCACACTTATCTAGACTTTTTAATACTTTGCAGAATCCTTTCACATTACCTTATTTAATCCTCACAAGCTCTAGGCAAGATTGCCATTAACATCCCCAAGACACTGAAGGAGACAGGCAAGATAATCAGTGACAGAGTTGGGAACTAAAAGTCGTTTTTTTTGACTTAAATTAATTATACGCACTGTACTATGTACATGTGAGTCCCTATATTCACTAATATATATACGTGATATGTATATATAAAATAGATACCATATTTGTGTATACATCTATATACATAAATGTGTGTGTGCACATTGAATATCCACTGTGTATTAGGCCCCTTTTAAGCCCTTCATATTATATCCTCACCACAACCTCATGAAGTAGCTACTTTTTAACAGATGAGAAAACTGAGGCACAGAGAGATTTTTTCCCCACTTTGCCAAAGGTCACACAGTATCCAAGTGGCTGAGCTGGGATTTGAACCCACATCATCCAGTGTGCTTTCATGACACCACGCAGCCTGCCTCTTGGTCCACCGCATGGGTGAGTTTTGGCTTTGATTTCAGAGTGCAGATCGGACTAAAATTCTGGCTTTCCTAGCTCAAGCCCATCAGGCCTGTGCTGCCTTCACCTGCAAGGACTTCATTTCCTGCCGTCATGGCAGCCCCGTCTTATCGGTGTTCCAACTGCTTAGCGTCTGTCTCCCTCTCAGGCCTGGCTTCTATTTCTGCTGCCACCAGCCTCGTGGTATGGGCCCTGGAGGAACTGAAAAAGCATGTGGATTTTATGGGCCTATGGATTTTTGAAATGTTATGAATGTTGATTTATTATCTTCTCTGCATGTACAAAATGGCCTTCTAAAACTTTATGGATATACTTACATGGGAATTGCCAACTAAAGAATGTGCTGTAATACAAAGAAATTTGTTGCCAATATTATTGGTTCATTTCAAAGTGATATTGAATCAGGTCTAAGTAAATATTTATGATTTATCTCGAAATGTGACAGAATCATGACACAGTAATTAATTTTACTGTAGGCTGCATTCAGAATGGCTTTGGTAATATATGAGTAGGTGTGTAAAATGTTTATAGGGCTTTCAAAAATAAGCCCAAGGCTTAAATGAAACCTTAATCAGACAACCGAGGAGGAATACAATTGCAATTCTAATTTTGCTGATAGAATTTCTGTGGGAAACAAGGAGTTTCAGAGATTGATATTCATGGCAGAGAATCAGCACACATCATATATTTTATGTACTGTAAAACGATTCGGAAACTTCAAATGCACTTATTTTTTAAGAAATGCATGCTTTGAGCAATGGTTACGAAGGAAGTCTAAATTTAGAAAATTGGCTTTGGTTTAGGGCAAAGGCAGAGAGGAACAGATATTTCAGAACTCTGCAAGAGGCTAAAGGGTAGTGTTCTCATCTGAGGCCTTCATTTTGGGGTGCTTCTTTCTCTCATCCCCACATTTACTCAGTCAACACATCCTTCATTTTCTACCTTAAAAACATATTCAGAATCTGACTGCGTCTCGCCACCTCCACTATAACCACATGGTCCACCCCATCATCTCTCACCGGGGTTACTGTGAAAGCCCCCGGCCTGGCCTCCGTGTGTCCAGGCATCCTCCCTTCCCCACGGAGTCTGGCATGATCCCTGTCAGGTCACGAGCGAGTCCACACCACTTCTCTATTTCCACTGGCTCCCAGTCCCACTCAGACTCCGAGCCAAATACATCAAATACATATGGAGCCTACAAGCCTGACAGGACTGTATTAGGATTCTCTAGAGGAACAGAACTAATAGAATACACACACACACACACACACACACACGCATACAGGGGAGTTTATTAAGTATTAACTTACATGATCACAGGGTCCCACAATAGGCTGTCCGCAAGCTTGAGGAGCAAGGAGAACCTGTCCAACTCTCAAAACTGAAGAACTTGGACTCTGATGTTTGAGGGCAGAAAGCATCCAGCACAAGAGAAAAATGTAGGCTGGGAGGCGAGGCCAGTCTCTCCTTTTCATGTTTTTCTGCCTGCTTTATATTCGCTGGCAGCTGATTAGATGGCGCCCACCCAGATTAAGTGTGGGTCTGCCTTCCCCAGCCCACTGACTCAAGTGTTCATCTCCTTTGGCAACACCCTCACAGACACACCCAGGATCAATACTTCACATCCTTCAATCTAATTAAGTTGACACTTAGAATTCACCGTCACAAGGACGACTCTGCCGTCATCTGTCCTACTCCCAGCTCACTCCTCCCTGTCACAGGCACCCTTGTGTCTCAGGCCTTTGCATGTTCTCTTCCCTCTGTCTGGTGAGCTCTTCCTCCAGTATCTGCCCCTCTCTATCCCTCCCCTCTTTCAGGTTTTATGCACACATCACCTTCACCGTAAAATCTCAGCTGACCACCCTTTTAACACGTGCAGACTGCTCCCCACCTGCCAAATTCCCCACCCGCCTTTTCTGCTCTACTGTCTTCTTTAGTGCCTATCACTGCCAACACCACATATTTTATTTATTTATTTTATTTAAAACGTAAGCTCCATGAGGAATTTGTGTCTGTTTTGTTTACTGCCGTATCCCCAGGACCTACAATAATGTCAAGTACATAGCAGGCATAAGAGAAAACATGTATTTATTGGATGGATGGAAAGGGATTGGCATCGCCGATGTGTGAGGAACAGGAGTTCTGAGAGAGGAGTCGAGTACTTAGAGGAGGCTCCAGGAATGACTGCCGAGGCAGTGTGGAGACCTCTGGAATCTCCATGTGGAAGCAGCTCAACGATCAGCTGCTGCCAGGTGAACTAGGAAGGATGCTACAAAGCTGATCCCAGAATCGGGGATGTAAGGGTAGAGGGAACAATACCAAGTGTCTTACATCCTACCTGGGTAACATTCTAATTCCACACAGCTTCCTAGGCACAGAGCTGAGGCCCTGCCCAGAGCCTTTCTCACTCACCGAATGGAAAGGGGCCCGTGCAGGCTCAGGACTCTTGGTATTTCTCAGAAGATTAGTTTCTATGATGGAAACCAAGTAGTTCAAAAGCATAAATCAACATGCTGTTTTGCAATTTACAAAGTACTGCTGTACAACATAATAGCAAAATTGAGCAATTATATTATCTCATGCAGTAATATGTATATTTATTGAGGAATTATCCTGTGCTAAGTGATTTACATAGAGTATCTCCTTTGATTCTCACAGATTATTATTGTTATCCCCAAGAATGTAGTCATCCAACAACATTTATTGAACACTTACTATTTGCCAGCCACTATGATATGTATTGATGCTGTCAAACTGTATTGGTCTTGCCTCAAGGAACCTACAATTTAATGAATGAGAAAAACATTTTAAAAAAATCAACTATTGCAGCCCATCACGCCAAGGTGATGTGTGTTATGAAGGGTGGTGGAGCAGGAAGAGATACAACTACATCACAAGATCCACAGGGAAAACAAACTCACAGCTTTTTTTAAACAACTTACTTTCTGGGACAGACGCGCTGGCTCATGATTATAATCCAGGACTTTGAAAGGCCAGGTGGGAGGAATGCTTAGGTCCATGAGTTTGAGACCAGCCTAGGCAGCATGGTGAGATCCTCCTGTCTCTATTGAAAAGGAAAAAAACGGCCAGGCTTGGTGGTGCACGCTTATAGTTCTAGCTACTGAGGGCTGAGGCAGGAGTATGACTTGAGTCCAGGAGTTCGAGGCTGCAGTGCACCATGATCATGCCACTGTACTGCACACCAGCCTGGGTGACCCAGCAAGATCCTGCCTTGGAAAAAAAAAACCCTACTTTCCTCTTCCTCAATCTTGTAAGGCTCTTTGTTAATTTCCTCTTTTGTCTGATGAATGGACTTTTCCAGGGAAGTCATTTAGTCTACAGACACTATTTTTATTTACAATGACCAGAAATCAGGTTAGGTTAGAGGCTATCCTGGGGCTGGTTCAAGGGAGGCGTGATGGAAAATCTTGTGGATCATTCTTTTTCCTTTGGGAGTCTTTCCAAAGAAGGCTTTGTTGCCATGATGCAAGATTTAAAGTCTCTTTGCAGAGGGGATCAAAACCCCAGAAATCTACCCACACACATAGACCCTAAGATACTGCCTCTGATATCTCAGAGGAGGGAGTGGTAAGCCCAGAGAATGCAGAATGACATGCTGGGGAAATGGGAAGCAAATATTGGGATATCTGCTAATGTTTTACCTAAAAATGAGAAAGGAATTAAACCTCACTTAAATTTAATATACAGGTTGATGCATGCATGCTTGCTTGGTCTGTCTGTTGCTCCCATGTCACATACAGACCTCAAGGGGTATCCTGAGGAACACTGAGCATTACACACAGTTAGACGAGCCACTCATTGGCTTTCAGAGTATCGTAGCTTATTCGCGCCACTTGAGAAGATAGGCATATTGTATTATGTCGTCTTAACGAAATGAATCCTGACAAAACGGAGTGGTTTAAGAAGGCCTCTACAAAGAAAGGAGTGTGATGATAACACCCACAATGTGCATGCAAATAAACAGCAAGAACAGGGCACCGTCCCTAATTCAAAATAAGCTCATTGTCAGACATATCAGAAACCGCAACAATCGAATCAGATCAGACAAGAAGTTGACAAAAGCAAGTTTCGAAATT
This sequence comes from Cheracebus regulus, assembly GCA_963574635.1. Taxonomy (NCBI): domain Eukaryota; kingdom Metazoa; phylum Chordata; class Mammalia; order Primates; family Pitheciidae; genus Cheracebus; species Cheracebus regulus. The sequence continues at coordinate 43,710 of CAUYQU010047575.1, read as the reverse complement.
ATCAAGGGGACAGTGCCTTTACCTCTGCGGGCATTTGTGATAAACCTCATCCTAAGTGTGTATTAAGCCTTGAGATATTAGCTAATAATAGAAATGCATCAATATAATTTAGAGACAAGTAAATACACTCTATTGGAGTATATGTTGAACATTTTTACTGCTAGGGTTATGTGATTTTAAAAAATCGAAGGCCTCCCTTTCAGGGACCTCACACTGCTTTAACAAGTCTCAGACCATTAAGATAATATCCATCGTCATTTGAGCAGAACTGAGGTAGAAGGTGGGACTAGGCTCTGGAGGTGGGGGCTCAGACACAGGACCAAATTGAGGACTACCTAAAACAGATCCAGTGTGGAAGCACTTCCCCATAAGACAAGCAAACCAGTATGGCATGTCAGTTTACCATTGCCATGGCAACACCTGGAAATTATCATCCCCTTCTACGGCAACAGCTCCACAGAGGTTACTACCTTCATCATAGAAATTTCTGCATAAACTGCCTCTTACTTTGCATATAATTAAAAGTGGGTATGAATATGATGGCAGAACTGCCTCTGAGCTGCTACTCTGGACACACTGCCTGACCAGAGGCTTTGCTGCTGCTGCTTCGTTAAAAGCTGCTTTTTAATGCCACCAGCTCACCCTTGAATTCTTTCCCGGGTGAAACCGAAAACCTTGGGCTAAGCCCCAGTTTTGAGGCTTGCCTGTCCCGCATCAGAACCAGGTGGCTAGTCTGTGTAGACCTAAGATCAAGGACTTGTTGCTTATCCACTTACAAGTTGCATTTCTTAAACAACACTATCAGAATGCTTATGGTCCCTGAAAAACTGTCCCGTGTGCTGTGAGCCTTTGCAAAAATAAATCACATTTTATAACAACCATTTTATACTGTATAATAACAGAAAATACTGAAATGTAGTTTTATAAAATCTTTTCTTCATATTGTGAAATTTAACTTACAAACTTTCCTGTCTCCTATGTGTATTATTTTTTTTGTCCTATCTTAATCTGACAATGATTTTTCTTTTGGTGGAAGAGAATTTGCATAGCTACTCCACATGTAACTGTTTCCTTGGTGAGTCATGGTCACAGAAAGTTTAAGTTTAATGTTCTTTTAGAGCATGTGAATCAATCTTGCCTCAATCAGATCCTTTTTCCTGCAGCCTCCCCTGCTGGGCTACCTTCCTTGACCTCTGAGCTTGACCCCAAGTTCAGAGGCTTCCACTGACCCAGCCCCTTGCTGTCCGTTTAAGGACCCAAGCCCAGGGACGAGCCTCTTCCTCACAGGTTAGGGGCTTTCACCACCACCTCCGGGTCTCAGAAAGTGAGAACTGAGAACAGACCTCTGAGAACAGGCACCCCCAGGACTTTGTGAACAGGTGCTGCTTAGCTCCTAGAGGAATTCAGAGGGACAACTCCATGGCAGGTTGCCAGCTCCTTGCCTCAAGATGTATCTTTCCAGGGGTGGTGGGTAGTTCAGCAGTGAGTCGCTCAAACTAGGTTCTGCTGTTTGGACACATCACTTAGCTTCAGTGTATGTCGGTTTTCTCATTTGTAAAATGAGAATGATAATAACGCCCACTTCTTGGACTTGGGAAAATGAAATGAGAATCATATAATCTAATGTGCTTGGCCTGATACATAGTAAGTCATCAAAAAATGTGAGCTACTGTTATTGTCATGTCTTATATACTTATATACAGTCTCCAGTCGAATAATTGGAAAAAATTTCATTGCTAACATAAAATTGGACTTTGACCACACCTACCTAGAGGGTTGACACTTCTCCCTCCAGAAAATAACAGGACCTCATACTATTTATTCTACATAGAACAATTTAAATATAGTTTACAGAAATGGGATTTAGGAGCAGACAGATCTAGACTCAAACACCAGCTCTGTCACATGTTGCCATGATCTTGGGCAAGCTACTCAGCTGTTGTGGGTCTCATTTGTGCAATGGGCATTTATGCAGTAATACTGAGTTGTGAGAACATGATGTAAGCATAGGATTCAGAATCCCATTAAGCCTGGCACTTAGTGGGATCTCAGCATTTTGTACGTCTCCCCTTTTCTTCACAGCCATAATAGACACCGATAGAAGAATTAACATTTGTTTAACCCCTACTATGTGCCATGTCCTGGTTAGGATTTTACATAATCTCCCATATTCTTTAAAATGATGTAAAATAAAGTACATATTAATAACACAATTTTGTGGATGAAAGAACTAAGTTCAGAGAATTTAAGATCTTGTTCAAAGACAATAACTTGACTGCAAAGTCCATGCTATTCCTCCTTCCCACTGGCTGCAACCCCCCAGATCTCTGGACCAGCAAACACTATATCTCTAAGGGAGAATACCTGGTTTCACCTCTAGTTCCAAATGTTGGTGATTAAATCAGAACCAGCATGAAGGAGTAGATGTTTGGAACTTTTACCATGAGCCTGCAAGACAATGTTACCAGCACAGCCTCTGGTAAGGGGAATATGCTTTGTTTCCCTCCAACCCTTAATTACTGTGACTTCCAAGATGTACTCATCCCTGCCAAAGCTTCTACCTAACTCTCCTCTTATCAGCAGTGACGGCCCTGTCTATTTGATCCCTTAGGGGTGGAATGTAGGGGCACAGAACCTGGCTGTCAGGACTTTAGACAATGGTTCTCAGGCTATCATTGATGAAAGTTCAGTTTGCAATCCAGGGTGGTCTTAATCAAGAAGAAAGATAGACAGGTAGACCTAGCTGTTAAATTTGACCACCATCTGAAATTGATGATCCTAGACTAGCTGGATGAGTTATGGTCAACTAAAATTTATGTCACGGAGGAGCCCCTGGGAAGGGTGCGGGGCAGCAGGTGAGGGAAGGTGATGAGCACAGGACCACATCAGAACCCAGGCAGGTGGTTCCACACTCCCAGCACAGTTGCAAGACAGAAGCTCCAGACAACGTCTTTTAAAAAATAAAAATATTTTCTTCTGATTTTAAAATAATGCATGCATATTATTACTTTTTAAAAAAATTAGACAATATGAAAAGGCTTAAAGAAGGAAATGGAAATTCCACTTTTAATTCTGCCACCTGGTGATGACATTCTGTGTAAATCCTTTCAGACTTTTTTCTGTTCATACACCTGTAGTCCTCTGCAATTGTTCTGAAAACAAAAAAGCAATCTTTCCAAAAGAATATAGATTGATGTTGCTATGGAATGATAATATTCCATTATAGAGTTCTACCATGCCATTACAGAGATTCCATTATAGAGGTGTAATATTAAAGATAGCAATTCCTTTCTTTTACATTGTTTCCAATTTGTCATGATTATAAACAAAGCTGGAACAAACCCCTGGTACATTTTTGGTATTTCATTCTGTGGTTAATCTTGACCCTGAAATTCCATGAGGCTCCAGGAATCTCAATATCACTTATGTATATCTACTTAATAAATTATGGCTGAAACATTCATTCATTTACTCATTTGCTCAATATATATATATATACACACATATTGGATGATCATGACATTCCAGGCACATGCCTATGTTCTGTGGATATGTGGTGAATAAAACAGGCAAACTTTCTGCCTCAGAACACTCGCATTTAAAGAGGGAAGAAAATGATGAAATAAATGACAGTGTGTTAGAAGTTTGCAAGTGTTAAGGAGAAAAATGAGGCAGAAAAGGGTGGTTTTCTCTTTTAGTCATTCAGTATTTGTTCCCTGTTCTCTGCCATCATCATACTTTTCAGTTTAATTCACCAAATGCCTGTTAAGTCCCTATGCTGTGTCAACTGTGCTAGGTATTGGGAATGGGGTAGAGAGTTGTGTGGAATATGGGCCCTAGCATGAACAAGCGACATGTCATCATTTTCTTGCTCGTGACTTCACCATTTCATATGTGTATATTTTGTCTTCACAACTACATTCAAAGGTCCTAGAAGGCAGGAATCCATCCACAAATTCTTTGTATTCTCTTGAGCTTTTAGTATATTTTTATACAGCTTTAGTGTTCAATAAATGCTTGTTCCATACTTGTGACATAGAAATAATGCCAGTGGTTTTGAGAGATGGAAAACTTGGTTCTGATAAGCCAAGAAATGGGCTAAAAAAAAAACACCGATTAATACTCAAGGTTAATGAGAAAGCCAGCTATTTAGATCATAGAATTGGCATTTAAAAAAACTTGTTCTAAATCATGTGTCATCTAATCAAATATAGTGATATAAGTATAGTTATAGTAAATACAGTAATTTTAGCAAATGTGCAAATCTGGCTGAATAAGTAATACTATTTTTTTAAATAGAAAAACACAAACCAAGCAGAGAAGCATGCTGGGTTTTCAGCTGGCTCTGTGTGGCTCATTTATGCTGCCCCCACATCCTACTAACACACACCCAACTCTGCCTGCAGGGGGAGCTCCAGCACTCGTTTGAATCTCAAGGCCTTCGTTCCTAGCGACTGTCAACCTTCCCAGCAGTACCAGGTTTTGAACTCCTTTCCATCATCCTGGCTAGCAACTGGCTGTTCATCTGCCATTAAAACAACAACAACAACAACAACAACAAAATCTTTGCTATCCAAATGTAGCTAACTCTAAAAGCATGAAGTAGTTCAGAATAAGACTCTGGCTTTAGAGCTATCATGATTGAATACTTGATACTTGTCAGGGATTGTGTCCTGCATGTTACATATATTATTTTTAACTCTCAAAACAAACTTGCAGGAAGGGTCCTATTATCCTTACTATTACCCTATGCAGACAAGGACTCTGTGGCTGAGACAGGTTAAGGAACTTGCCAAAGGTCACAGTGTCAGTGTTGGAGGCAGGTCTGCCAAATTAGGGCCCAAGCACTTCTGCCTTGCACTCTGCTCTCTGTAGCTGCCCTTATTTACTTGTCGATTACTTGTTACTATCATCATTATCATCAGATTACTGTTACAGTTGATGTCTTTCTGGCAGAAGCAGTGCAGTTTTTTGTGTATTTGTGACCTGGGCACACTTTGTTTTTTGAGATGGTGTCTCCCTCTGTTGCCAAGCCTGGAGGGCAGTGATCACAGCTCACTGCAGCCTTCACCTCCCCAGGCTCAGGTGATCCTCTTACTTCAGCCTCCCGAATAGCTGGGACTATAGGCACACGCCACCATACCTGGCTAATTTTTCGTAGAGATGAAGTTTTGCCATGTTGCCCAGACTGATCTCAAACTCCTGGGCTCAAGCTATTCCTGCAACCCCTGTGATATGGTTTGGCTGTGTCCTCACACAAATCTCATTTTGAATTGCAGCTCCCATAATCCCCACGAGTTGTGGGAGATAACCGAATCATGGGGGCAGTTTTCCCCATGCTGTTCTCATGGTAGTGAATAAGTCTCACAAGATCTGATGGTTTTATAAGGGTTTCCCCTTTCGCTTGGCTCTTATTCTCTCTTGCCTGCTGCCATGGAAGACATGCCTTTCACCTTCCACCATGATTGTGAGGCCTCCCCAGCCATGTGGATCTGTGAGTTCATTAAATCTCTTTTTCTTTATAAATTACCCAGGTGTATTAGCAGACTAATACACCCACCTTGGCCTCCCCAAATTCTGGGATTATAGGCGTGAACCACCGTGCGTGGCCTTGTTTTAAATTGTAAGACTAGTTTGTTATAGGGTAGTTTTAGGTTCACAGCAAAACTTAGGGGAAGGTACAGAGATATCCCATACCTTCTTCCCTGAAACATGCACAGCCCCCCGCATTATCGACATCCCCCACCAGAGTGGTACACTTGTTACAACTGATAAACCTACACTGTCGTATCGTTATCATCTAGTGTTCATAGTTTACATTAGGGTGTACTCTTAGTGTTGTACATTCTATGGGTTTGTACAAATGCATAATGATGTGCACCCACCATTATATCATACAGAATAGTTTCGCTGCCCTAAAAATATCTGTGCTCCACCTATTCATCCCTCCCTCCCTGTAACCCCTGGCAACCACTGACTTTTTTTTTTTTTTTTTACTGTTTCCATAGTTTTGCCTTTTCCAGACTGTCATATAGTTGGACATGTACAGTATGTATAGTCTTTTTACATTACTAATATACATTTACATTTACATGTGTCTTTTCATGGCTTGAAAGCTCTTTTTAGCATTGAATATTTCATTGTCTGAATGTATTTCAGTTTATTTATCTACTCACCTAATGAAGGACAGCTTTTGACAACTGCAAATAAAGCTACTATATATATCTGTGTGCAGGTTTTTGTGTGGACATAAGTTTTCAACTCCTCCAAGTAAATACCAAGAAGCATGATTACTGGATTGAATGGGAAGAGTATGTTTAAGTTTTGTAAGGAATTGTCTTCTAAAGTGGCTGTACCATTTTGCATTCCCACCAGCAGTGAATGAGAAGTCCTTTTACTCTATATCCTCACCAGCATTTGGTGTTGTCAGTGTTCTGGATTTTGGCCATTGTAAAAGGTATATAGTGGTATCTCACTGTTTTAATTTACATTTTCCCAATAACATATAATGTGGAGCATCATTTTATATGCTTATTTGCTATCTGTATGTGTTCTTCGGTGAGGTATCTGTTGAGGTCTGTGGCCTGCTTTTTTCTTTTTTGATAGAGATAGATTCTTGCTCTATCACTCAAGATGGAATGCAGTGGCGCCATTGTAGCTCACTGAAGCCTTGAAGCCTCAATCTCCAGGGCTCAAGTGATCCTCCCGCCTCAGCCTCCCAAGTAACTGGGACTATAGGTATATGCCACCATGCCTGGCTAATTATTTTTATTTTCATAGAAATAGGGTCTTGCTATGTTGCCCAGGGTGGTCTCACACTTCTGGCTTTTAGTGATTCTCCCACCTTGCCTTCCCAAAGTGCTGGGATTACAGGTGTTAGCTGCTGCACCTGGCTTTGGCCTGTTTTTGAATCAGGTAGTTTGCTTACTTATTGTTGAGCTTTAAGAGTTATTTATGTTTTTGGATAACAGTTCTTCACCAGATAATTCTTTTGCAAATATTTCTCCTAGTCTGTGGCTTGTTTTTCACTGTCTTCATAGTATCTTTCATGGAGCAAAATTATTTATTTATTTTTAAAATTTTGTTTATTAAATTTCTTCTTCTCCTTCTCCTTCTCCTTCTTCTTCTTCTTCTCCTTCTTCTTCTTCTTCTTTCTTCTTCTTCTTTTTTTTTTATTTTTTTTTTTTGCAACAGATTCTTGCTCTATTGTCCAGGTTGGTCTCAAGCTTCTGAGCTCAAGTGATACAGCCTCCTGAATAGCTAGGACTACATGTGGTCACCACCAAACTTGGGTAGAATTCTTAAAATTTTAATGTAGTTCAGTGATGAATTCTTTCTTTCACAGCTCATGCCTTTCGTGTTGCAACTAAAAAGTCATTGCCAAGCCCAAATTCATCTAGATTTTCTCTTATGTTATCTTCCAGGAATTTTATAGTTTTAAATTTTACATTTAGGTCTGTGGTTCACTTTGAGTTAATTTTTGTGAAAGGTATAAAGTTTGTGTCTACATTCATTTTTCTGCATGTGGCTATCCAGTATTTTCAGCGTCATTTATTGAAAAGACTGTTTTTGCTTCATTGTATTGCCTTTGCTCCTTTGTCAAAGAGTAGTTGCTTATTTTATGTGGTCTATTTCTGGGCTCCCCATTCTGTTCTACTAATCTGTCTTTTTTTTTTTTTTTTTTTTGACAAAATACCACACTCTCTTGATTTCTGCAGATTTAAAGTACATTTTAAAGTTGGGTATTGCCAGTTCTCTGACTGCTTTTTTCCTTCAATATTGTGCTGGCTATTCTAGGCCCTTTATTTCTCTATATGAACTTTTTTTTACAAAATTGAGATGGGGTCTTGCTATGTTGCCCAGGCTGGTCTTCAACTCCTGAGCTTAAGGGATCCACCCTCCTCAGCCTCCTAAAGTGTTGGGATCACAGGCATGAGCCACTGAACCCAGCCTCTACATATAAACTTTAGAATTAGTTTGTTGATATTTACAAAATAACTTGTTGGGATTTTGATTGGGATTACATTGAATCTATAGATTAGGTTGGAAAGAACTGACATCCTGACAATATTGAACCATCCTATCCATGAACATGGAATATCTTTCCATTTATTCAGTTATTTAATTTCTTACATCACAGTCTCCTCATATAGATATTGTGCATCCTTTGTTAAATATATACCTAAGTATTCCATTTTGGGGGGTGCTAATGTAAATGGTATTGTTTTTCATTTCAAATTCCACTTAATAATTGCTGATATATAGGAAAATGATTTACTTTAGTATATTACCTTGTATCCTGAAACTTTGTTATAAATGCTTGTTGGTTCCATAGGGTTTTGCTGTTGTTGATTCTTTTGGATTTTCTACATGGATGATCATGTCATCTGTGATATTTTTTCCTTTTCAATCAGTATATCTTTTATTTTCTTGTCTGGTCTTATTGCACTAGCTAGGACATCAAATACAATGTTGAAAATGAACAATGAGAGGAAACATCTTTCCCTTGTTCTTATCTTATTTGGAAAGTTTCTAGTTGTCACCATTAAATATTATGTTAGCTATTGGGTTTTAGTAGGTATTTTTTTTTTGTATCAAGTTGAGGCAATGTCCCTTTATTCTTAGTTTGCTGAGAGGTTTTATCATGGATTGGTGTTGGATTTTGTCAAATTCTGTTTCTACATCTGCTGGTAAGATCATGTAATTTCTCTTCTTTAACCTGTTCATATGATGAATTACATTAATTGATTTTTGAATGTTGAACCAGCCTGTATACCTGGGATAAATCCCACTTGGTTGTAGTGTATAATTATTTTTATACATTGTTGGGATTGATTTGCTGATATTTTGTTAAAGATTTTTGCATTTATATTCATAAGAGATATTGATATGTAGTTTTTTGGTTTTGCAGTGTTTTTATCTAGTTTTGGTGTTAGGGTGATGCTGGCCTCATAGATTGAGTTAGGAAGTATTCCCTCTGCTTCTATCTTCTGAAAACGATTGTGAAGAACTGGTATTATTCCTCCTTTAAAATGTCTGATAGAATTCACTGATAAACCCATCTGCACCTGATGCTTTCTGTTTTGGAAGGCTATTATTGACTCAATTTCTTTAATAGATAAAGGCCTATTCAGACTCTCTACTTTTCCTTGTGTCAATTTTGGCAGATTGTGTCTTTCAAGTAATTCATCTATTTCATCTAGGTTATCAAATTTACAGGCACAGAGTTGTTCGTAGCATTCATTTATTATCCTTTTAATAGATATAGATTCTATAGTGTTGTCTCCTCTTTCATTTCTGGTATGTGTCCTCTCTTTTTTTCTTAGTCTGGTCAGAGACTTACCAATTTTATTGATCTTGATTTTTTCAAAGAACAAGCTTTTGATTTCATTGATTTTTCTCTACTGATTTTCTGTTTTATTGATTTCTGCTCTACTATTTATTTCTTTCCTTCTGCTTACTTTGATTTTAATTTGCTCCTCTTTTTCTGAGTTCCTAGGGTGGAAGTTTAGATAATCTATTTTAGATCTTTCTTCTTTTCTAACTCATGCATTTGATGCTATAAATTTTCCTCTAAACACTGCTTTCACTGCATCTCACAAATTTTGATGTGTTTTCATTTTAACTTAGCTAAAAATATTTTTAAATTTCTCTTGAGATTGTTTTCTTGATCCATGTGTTATTTAGAAGTGTGTTGTTTATCTTCCTATGGATACAGGCACCATGTCTTTGACTGCCCTCCTCTGCTGCAATCGCATTTCTGGTAGGCAGTGGATCAGGAAAGCACCAGCTGCTGAGGACCATGTGGAGAAACACTACTGGCCGAGCATGCCCTATCTGACTGTGGGACAAGAGTACAGCAGTGCTGATGTGCACTTGGCAGAGGCCTTTGAGGCTGTGAAGGCTGCCAACATTTCCAAGTTGCCTCTGTGTAGATAGATTTGTTGTAGACCAGCTCAGACATCTCAATGTCAACAAGAAGTGATCCTAACCTTGAATCATCATCTTCTGATTTTATGGATCATGGGGTTGCCATGTCTTTGCCATGTCTTTACCTGGTCTGGCACTGAAAAACTGTAACCTCTCTAAAAATGTGAGGCTTTGGACCAGAGTCTTATTAAAGCAAACTTGAGTATAATGGTCTGCATATGGAATATCTAGAGCTCTAAACAAACTAATACTTAAAGGTATAATCACTGTCCTTTTGGTTTTCATTTCTTTAGCCTAATCAGATGATATCAGGGATTTCCTGGTCACAGATGATATAAAACACATTTTGGATGAAAGCTACAATAAAGCTACTAACTATAATTTGGGATCTTTTCTTAAGTATGAGATACTCAGCGGGGGCTTTATCATGCATTAGTTTGCTTATCTTCTGTCCAGAATAACTTGCTAAGCTTAAATGGAAATGTGAGGTTTTTCAGTTACACATTTTTCTAAAAATAGCATTTTCTTCTGGGATTTGACTGCTAAATGAAGACATTTAAATGAAGTAAAGGTTGTTTATCAAAAATTTTTGCTTAATCTCCACATATTTGGGGATTTTCCAGAGATCTTTCTGTTATTGATTTCTAGTTTAATTTCACTATAATCTGAGAGCAGGCACTGCATGATTTCTGTTCTTTTACATTTTAAGTTGTGTTTTATGACCCAGATTGTGGTCTGTCTTGGTGAATGCTCACGTGAGTTTGAGAAGAATGTGTGTTCTGCTGTTGTTGGATGTAGTCGCCTGAGTAGTCTGTAGATGGTCATTATATCCAGTTGATTGATGGTATTTTGTTTGTTTGTTTTTGTTTTTGTTTTGTTTTGTTTTTTCAGAGACAGGGTCTCACTCTGTTGCCCAGGTTGGAGTGCAGTGTTGTGATTACAGCTTACTGTAGCCTAGAACTCCTGGGCTCAAGCGATCCTGCTGCCTTAGTCTCCCAAATTGCTGGGATTATAGGGGATGATATTGCTGAATTCAGCTATGCCTTTATTGATTTTCTGCCTGCTAGTTATGTTCGTTTCTGATAGAGGGGTGTTGAAATCTCTAATTATAATATTAGATTCCTCTATTTCTCCTTGCCGTTCTCTCAGTTTTTGCCTCATATAGTTTGATATTGTTGTTAGGCACATACACATTAACAATTGTATGCCTTCTAGGAAAATCTACCTCTTTATCATTATATAATACCTTTCTTTATCACTGATAACTTCTCTTGCTTTTAAGTCTGCTTTAACTTAATATAGTTACTCCTACTTTCTTTTAATTTATGTTATCATGGTATAGGATGGATTCTCCATCCATTTACTTTTAATCTATAATTATCTTTATATTTAAAGTGGGTTTCTTGTAAAAAAAATATAGTTGGATGGGTTTTTTTGATCCATTCCGAAAATCTCTGTCTTTTAATTGATGTATTTAGACCATTGATGTTTAACATGATGATTGATATAGTTGTATTAATATCTAAGATATTTGTTCCTGTTTTCTTTTTGTTGCTCTTGTTCCTCTGTTGTCTACTCTTTTTCTGCCTTTTGGAGTTGTAACTGAGCTCCTTATAGGATTCTATCTTCTTTCTTAGTATATTAGTATGCAGTCATGTGCCACATAATGATGTTTTGGTCAATCACAGACTGCATATATAACAGTGGTTCCATAAGATTGTAATACTGTATTTTTACTGTACCTTTGCTATGTTTGGATGTGTTTAGATACACAAAACTTTCCACTGTGTTACAATTGCCCACAGTATTCAGTATAGTCACATGCTGTGTAGGTTTGTAGCCTAGATAACAAAATAACTCCAACTTCTTCCCCCAGTCCCTTGAATCATTGTGTGATTTATTTCATTTCATCATACAAGCATACATAAGCATATATGCATAAGCATACCTAATCAAATACATTGTTGCTATTAATATTTTGAACAAACTGTTATGTTAGGTCAATTAAGAATAAGAGAAATAGGTTGGGCACTGTGGCTCACACCTGTAATCCCAGCACTTTGGAAGGCTGAGGCAGGTGAACTGCTTGAGCCCGCAAGTTCAAGAACAGCATGGGGAACATGGCAAAATGCCATCTTTACAAAAAGTACAAAAATTAGCTGGATGTGGTGGTGTGTGCTGTACTCCCAGCTACTCGGGAAGCTCAGGTGGGAGGATCACCTGAGCACAGAAGGTTGAGGCTGCAGGGAGCTGAAATTGTGCCACTGCAAAAAAAAAAAAAAAAAAGAATAAAAATAAAAGTTTTTATTTTACCTTCATTCATTCCTTCTTCAGTGCTCTTTCTTTCTTTATGTAGATCCAAGTTTCTGACTTACATTATTTTCTTTCTCTTCAAGGAACTTCTTTCAACATTTATTGCAAAGCAAATCTACTGGCAACAAATTCCTTCAATTTTTGTTTGTCTGAGAAAGCCTTTATTTCTCCTTCACTTTTGAAGGATAATTTCACAGAGTACAGAATTCTAGGTTGGTGGGTGTTTTTCTCTCAACACTTTAAATATTTCACTCCTCTATTCTTGCTTACATGGCTTCTGAGAAGTTGCATGCAATCTTTGTCCTTGCTTCTCTATAAGGAAGGTGTATTTTTCTCTGGTTTCTTTCAGGAGTTTTTCTTTATCTTTGATTTTCTGTAGTGTAAAAATATATACCTAGAAGTGTTTTGTGGTTTTTTTTTTTTTTTGGCTTTGTTTTTTGGCATTTATCTTGCTTGATGTTCTCTGAGCTTCCTGGACCTGTGATTTGGTATCTGACATTAATTTAAGGGAACTTCTCAGTCATTATTATTTTAAATAATAATGTCCTGTCTGTCCCTTTCTTTCTTTTCCATTATATGTATTTCCATTATGTGCATTTACACCTTTTGTATTTGTCCCATAGTTCTTGGATATTCTGTTCTGGTTTTAGTCAGTCTGTGTTCTCTTTGCATTTCAGTTTTGGAGGTTTCTATTGAGATATCCTCAAGCTCAGAGATTCTTTCCTCAGCCTTGTCCAGTCTCCTAATACGCCCATCAAGGGCATTCTTCATGTCTGTTACAGCATTTCGTCATCTCTGGCATTTCTTTTTGGTTCTTTCTCAGCATTTCCATCTCTCTGCTTTCATTGCCCATCTGTTACCACATGCTGCCTACTTTATCCATTAGCCCCCTTAGCATCTTACTTACGTTTGTGTTAAATTCATTGTCTGCTAATTCCAACTTCCCTGCCATATCTGGTTCTGAGGTTCGCTCTGTCTTACCACAGTGTGTTTTTTGCCTTGTAACTTTTTCCTGAGAGCTGACATGATAGGATGGGTAAAGCGTACTGCTGCAAATAGATCTTTAGTATTGTGGCAAGGTTCTGGGGAGAAGAGAAGCATTCTCTAGTGCTGTGAGTAGGTCTCAGTCTTCTAGTGAGCCTGTGTCTTGACTGTGTGAACTGTTCCTGTGTTTCTTAGTCCCCACACTGCCCTTCAGCGTGACAGGAAGGTTGGGTTGGGCTGGAATTGAGTATTTCCCTTCCCCCAGGTCAGCTAGCCTTCGATGAAACCCCCAACAGGTTAGGCTCTGGCTAACTAGTTTCTCCCAAAAGCAAACCTTGTTAAGAAGAGCAGAATGCTCTGGAGTGTTCCCAGTGGGTTCCATTTCTCCTCCCCGTGTCAGAAACACAATGGCACTTTTCTCTCATATGTACTGTGCAGATCTGGTAGAGCTCCTGGAGGTCAAACTCACAAATGCATGGGGGCCCCATCCATCGGGCCCCCTGGAGTTTGTAACTCTCAGACTTTTCCTGATTGAGCTTCCAGCAGTTTGTCAATGACAGTTCTGATTTTGCTGCCCAGCAATGGTTCCTGCAGAGGTTTGTGCTTGTGAGTTTCTATTTTGAGGTGTGTGATTCTTTGCATCTGCCGGTCTCTCTAAGTTTAGGGGCAATGGTTTGCCCAGTGACCTCACTTCTCTTATGGACCTAAGAAGAGATGCTGATTTTTCAGTTTGTTTAGTGTTTTACTTGTTGCTGGGATGGTGACTTCTAAGCTCCTTACATGCTGGACCAGAAACTGGAGCGACAGTATAGTTTGACATGCCATTTCCTTCATATTTAACCCTTAGCCTTTCTTCTCCTGTTTCCCCTTTCCCATGGCTCCTCTCTACAATCTGCCCATCCAGGCTTGCAAAGCTGTAGTAAGGACCCATGGGCTCTTTTCAGTACTTTCTGGCCCAGGGTCCTCTGAGCTGAGCAGGCCCTCTCACAGGCGGAATTCCCACCAGGCGGACCCTAGCTGTTCACTGGACCAAGCACAGCTTTTGATTCAATTAATTGCCATCTGACTTGAGCCTTTCGTTTTGGCTGAGATTCTACCAGCATACCCCCAGATGTGGGAGCACCTGGAAAGAAATACATTGCTAGTTTTTCAAGCTCCCATCTACAGACTGATATAAAGACTTTAGGATGAAATGGGCCTCTCCCCAGTGCCCACCACAGTACCTGGGCCCCAGTAGGTGCACATAATTTTTGAGTGAATAAATGATATTATTCACTCAAAGTGTTTTATTAACTATTGAAAACCTTTCCTGCAGAATGCAATGATAAGTTTCAGAGAAGCTACAGCCTGAGCTAACATGGAAAACTATGAAGACAAAATTATTGAGTCAAATAAGCAAAGTGGCTGACTTTGTTGGTCATGAGCCTAATTAGTGGGAGAATCCTAAAAACTTATTTAGCAAAAAAGGTTATTCTCTTTGGTATAAAAACTTCTTTTGGCTGTGTGCAGTGGCTCACATCTGTAATCCTAGCACTTTGGGAGGACAGGCGAGTGGATCAGTTGAGGTCAGGAGTTTGAGCCCATCCTGGCCAACATGATGAAACCCCATCTCTACCAAAAAATACAAAAGTTAGCCAGGTGTGGTGGCATGTGCCTGTATTCCCAGCTACTCGGGAGGCTGAGGCAGGAGAATCGCTTGAACTCGGTAGGCGAAGGTTGCAGTGAGCCAAGATCACGCCACTGCACTCCATCCCGGGCAACAGAGACGCTGTTTCAACAAAACAAAACGAAACAAAAAAACCTCTTCTACCATGTCCCTAGAGCAGCTTGTGGCACCAGGGAGAAGTCATATTTTGTATCTTCGTTGTTCTATTATTAAAAACTTTCTTTAAAAAACTCTAAAAATTATGTAAATAATACACATGTATTATAAAAATAATGGAAAATATTGATAAAAATTAAGAAAAAGTAAACATCACTAATAATTTCACCACCAAGAAATAATCACAACTATCACTTTGGTGTATTTCCTTTTAGCATTTCCACATGCATTTATAATGTACATGAATTTCAACAGTGGGAATGCACACACAGTTTTGTATCATGCTTTTTAAACTTAATGTTAGATAGCATTTCTCCATGTCATTAAATATCCTTGAAAATCTTGACGTTGAGTGAATGTAGAAGATTTTATTGTATGGATGTTGAATAATTTATTATGGACATCTTCTCTTATGGTTTCTACTTTTTGACTATGTAAATAATCCTACAATGCATATCTCTGTACAAAGTTCTTGTATACACCTGTGATTATTTCCCTATGACCTTTCTCTCATTTTTAAACTTCAGATTTGCCTACTTCTAAGGCAGTAATTTTCAAGCAGTTGAGAATTGGACCCTTAGAAGGGCTGGCAAAGAGAGGCATATATGCAATTTGAGAAACCTTATTCAAACTTCCATTTTTTACTTGTTTTTAAAAAGGTATTTAAGAAACATTAAGGCTTCTTGTTTTTGTTAAGATATTTAACTGTTTTAAAATGGTATAATAAAACATAGGATTTTGTTTTACTGAAGGAGGAATGGGTTAAAAACATACCTTCATTTAAAAAAAAAATTATTGAACACCTACTACATGTGAAGCCCTGTGCAGGGCTCGGGGATCCACTGTGAGCAAAGCAGACAGGTTGAGAATTACATACTAGGATTTGCATATAATATTTTAAAACTTCTAATGGCCTGTACAAATTATTGTTTTCTTTTTTGTTCCTTTCATTTGGAGCAAATTGCATTTGCTCTGAGATTAAAGGGATTACGTATATAAAGCATCTGGTGCAGAAGGTCTTTAATAATAGCAGTTGCCCTCTACCTTTCTATCCCCTCGCAACAGAGTGTTCATTTAATTGCTGGCAGTGCTGGGCCACACAGCCCGCCCTGGGAGCTAGCACGCACTTACCAGCTGTTGACCAGAGTCCTCCTCTATGGATCCAGGATCCAGGCACTGTCACCAGACTCTCAGTGAAAACCAGTATCACTCACTTTGAAGAATCCACAACTGCCAGACTTTGAGGTTCAATGCCACCTGTGAACCTGAGTGGTAGGTCTGTGTAAAATACTCTCTTTAAAACTTAAATGGAAAAGTTTTGAGCCGTCCAATGTTCCCTTTGCATTTTATGTCACTATTAACTGTCCTACTAAACCTCAGAGTCACTGATGCCCAGTTCTCAAGAATCACTTCTTGCTTTGGGAATGTCTCACAAGTTGGCAAGAGCTTTGGCCATTTCGGAGCAATGCACAGGTGGCTAATGTGCTCAGGAGGCGGAAGGGTGAAACTTCATGCAATGGGCCAGCGACCCTCCCGCCCCACAGAGCTCCGGGGACAGAAACAAGATTATTTGAGGGAGTACAGTTCTTAGGGTCCATTTTTTTTTTCTTTTCTGTGAGCACCGACCCTGTCCGTTTTCTCAGAGGGAAGCTCATCTCTTCTGTGCATTGTCCATCAGTGTGGATCTGCTGTGAGTCCAGCTGCACAGCCAGGTGGCTCTGCAGAATTCCTAGAGCAGGGAAGTGGCTTATTCTGTGGAAGTTCTAGGTGGTCTTGGTTACCCATAAGTTCTTGACAACATTGTCCTCAAAAACTAAAACTTTAAAAAGTCAGTTTCTGGTCTTAATAAAGTAAAACAAAGACATCTGCTTGAAGCCGCTGGTGGAACTCAAAGCTGGGTTATTGGTAAGGACTCATGTGATACTAACTCTTTTCATCTTCTGTGCCACCCTCAGTGTCTTTTCTTGAATATATTTTTCTCTCTTGGGGGCATTTAAATTTTAAAAAAAATCTTTTTGAGAGCCTATTATAATACCAAGCTTCCTAAAGTAAATGCAACCTAATGTGGAAAAATTATTAGCTAAGTTTCTTTTATCCACATTAGAGGGTATTTGAAACACTGATCTTCCGACCACCTTTGATAGATCATGGCCACTGATAAGTCTCCAAGGATAGATTTACTGCTAGTGAAACACATGATGTATTCTGCACTTCAGTGGAGCAAGGTTGGCCCCACACATAGCTGTAATGGAAAACAAGGCAGCGGGATTTATATATTTAATTAAAAGTAGCAAACTCTCAAATCCAGACCTACAAATTGACTTTTAGAATTCTGGTTGCTGAAAGAATTGCAAATCAAAGCAGTGTGGGGTGAAAGTTAGTTTCTCCTTGAGTCCAGTGCTTTAAAAATGGAAAGCTTTCACTTGGTATTAATTTCACTTATAATAAGAACATAAATGTAGTCTGAATTATATGACCACGTATAAATCTGACTTATGAAAATATGTCAAAGAAGCTCTAAGGATCAGCAACTGACGTAGCTTGAGAAGGAAGATCACAGAATTGTCTAGCTAATAACCCTTAGAGTATATAAGATATAGAATTTAAAATTTTTTGTATTTGGATACAATTATCAAAAATAAATGAATCTGGAAAAATGCAAAATTACAAACAAGGGTGGGGAGCTGAATTTACTGGTGTTATCCACACAAGGCCACAATCAATTGGTTTTCACTATTATTCTGTTGTTCTGAAAATATTGTTCTGAATTGACAGCTGGCTCCCACGTCCTTGTATCACTCCATTTTATTATCATTCTGGGCCTTTTGAAGGACATAACTGCTTTTTAATCACACTAGCAACATAAACCATAATGACCTGGTTTTTTCTTCATAAATGCCTTAAGACTGTCAGTACCTTAATATCCTGTGAGCAGTCTGAGGACAGGGACCATGCCATTCAGCCTGTGTATCCAGCTCTGGGCTCGGTGCAGGGCACAGAGGGGCTTGGTGACCATAATTAGTTCAACTGGATTATAGGAGCCAACACACGCAGGCTTTGGTGGCCCTGGAGCCTAAGGAAAGCAAGTGATTGGATTATTCCATTGTCTGGGAAGTATCAGAAACAGGGCTGGGGACAGATGTGGAATCTGCAGGTCTTGTATCTTCAGTAAGGCAGAGCCTCATTTTTTGTGACTTGAAGAGAGGTAGATTCAGAGGCAGAGAAACTGAATAGGCAAAAATGTAGAACACTGGAAAGATTGCTAGAGAGGCTCTAAATGTCTTTGTCACAAAAAGAAATGTGAACCTTATCATACAGCTTAAAGCCTTCAGCTGGTCTCCTTCAAGGCTGAGTGATTCTCTGCCAGAGAGAAGAGGGATGACTGGGGGAGCTAATGGTTTCCCTATTATCAGCTGTAAACTTAATGCTGTATTAGTTTCTGTGAATATTTGGCAGGTGAGTAGTAAGCAGGGAATAATGATCGCTCCAAATTACTCATTTGTTACTCTGTTAGTGGAAAATATAGTGTCAGCTGATGCAGTCAGCTTGAATCAAGATCTGTGATGCAAGCAGCAGGCAGACAGAATGCCAGGGGCTGCAACAGAGGGTCCAAGGTAGACTGATGGGTGAGAAGAACCCTCCTGAGCCTGCTGGCTTCCCTTCTGTACTATGCCCCTGCGGTTATCTTCAAACCAACTCCAAGCCCTGCCACTTATAGCTCTTTAAACCACTCCAGTCTCTTCTTAAAGTAGGACTTTAAGCTACTCCTCTTGGCACTGCAACGGTGCCCAGGGTTGCTGGGGCATGCCAGAGCCTTTGACCAGGGTTCCCTGGACAACCCCACTTTCTTTTTCTCCTATGTCTGTCCTATTAATAGACTAGTTCCATACTATAGGCAGGCTTGGATTTGGATCTGTAAGACAAGTTGGAGAAGGTAACTCAGCTCTTCGAGACTCAGTGGCCTCATCTCTAAAATGTACGGTGATCAACCATCCAGAGTTTGTCTGGGACACAGGACTTGTAGTGTTAAGACTGGGAAAGTTCCCAGCAAAGAGCGATGTGCGGGTCACCCTACACCAGCAGGAATACTAACACCTCATCGTGTGGATGAATTGAAATATTGTTTGTAGAGTAGCAGGCAGGAAGTAAGTGGTCAGTAATGCTAGTTCCCACCTTTCTCACTCAGCTGGGTGAATTTTGAAACAAGGGTTTGTGAAACACCTCCAGGTACCGCTTTAGGTGTTGGGGGGCTGTGAGCAAGTGAAGTCTAAGACACAAATCCTGGCTTCAAGGTGTCCCCAAACCATTTGGGAATGTAACAGTAATACACATGAAACTGCAATTTTATTTACTTATACTTTTATGCTTCGTTTCCTTCCAAAAAAGGATTGGATTGGAGGAAGCTCAGAATAAAAGTACAGATACATGAAAATAAAAGTTGAAGGACAACCACGTAATTAAGGGAGACAATGGTGGACTAATTATACTAGAAACCCAAGGCTAAGGATGTCTACTCCAAAGGAACACAAAACAGCCAGAGAACAAAACAACACAGGGAAGACTAAAATGAAACAGTAAATTATACGGTGTCAGCACCACACGTTTCAGATAGTGCTCTAGCAGTTCAGGGTGGCGTTTGGTGATGATTTTCCTCAAACTGGCTGCATGACCATGGGCAGGTTACCCACTCCAGGCCTTGATTTCTTAATTCTGAAAACAAGGACAATAATTTTCGGGACAAGACATCACCTATTAATGCATGTGTGTTTCCAAACTCTCCTCTTCCCCTCCCATTAGGTGGCTATGTCATCCAAATTTCTCCCAGAGTGCAGGAAGAACAAGGGCAAGCCGGGTGCCGTGGCTCACGCCTGTAATCCCAGCACTTTGGGAGGCCGAGGCAGGCAGATCACCTGAGGTCAGGAGTTAGAGACCAGCCTGACCAACGTGGAGAAACCCCATCTGTACTAAAAATACAAAATTAGCCAGGTGTCTTGGCACATGCCTATAGTCTCAGCTACTCAGGAGGCTGAGGCAGGAGAATCGCTCAAACCTGGGAGGTGGGGATTGTGGTGAGCTGAGATCGCGCCATTATACTCTAGCCTGGGCGACAAGAGCAAAACTCCATCTCAAAAAAAAAAAAAAAAAGACAAACTGTGAAAGATAATTGTCCATTTCTTTTTTTTAAAATTTCCTACTTTTATTTTAAGTTCAAAGGTACATGCACAGGGTGTGCAGGTTTGTTACATAGGTAAATGTGTGCCGTGGTGGTTTGCTGCACAGATCAGCCTGTCACCCAGGGGTTAAGCCAGCATCCATTAGCTATTCCTGATGCTCTCCCTCCTCCAACCCCCTGCCCTCCAACAGCCCCCCCTGTGCTGTTCCCCCACATTTGTCCATGTGTTCTTATCATTCAGCTCCCATTTATAAGTGAGAACACGTGATATTTGGTTTTCTGTTGCTGTGTTAGTTTGCTGAGGATAATGGCCTCCAGCTCTATCCATGTCCCTGCAGAGGACACAGCTAGTTTCTTAAAAAGTTGAACTTACAACAGAATCCAGAAATTGCCCTTCTGGGATTCTACCCAAGAGTGACAAAAATGTATATCCACACAAAGATATGTATGTGATTGTCCATAGCAGCATTATTCACAATAGTCAAAAACTTGAAACAATTCGATTATCAGCTGGTGAACAGATAAAATGTGATTTATCCACATAATGGAATATTACTCAGCAATAAAAAAAACAATCTACAAATCCACACTACAACATGGATGAACCTCAAAAACATAATGTAGGCAGATGCAGAAGAATATATATTGCATAATTTCGTTATGTGAAATGTCCAGAAAAGGCAAATGTATGGAGACAGAAAGTAGGTTAGCGATTGCCTAGAGCTTGGGGTGGGAAGAGAGATTAACTGCAAGGAGGAAACCTTTTGAACTGATGGAAATATTTTAAAACTGAATTTTGGTGATGGTTGCAGAGCTCTATAAATTTACTAAACATCACTGAATTATATACTTGTAATGGGTGAATTTTATAATATATAAATTGTAACTCAATGCAGCTATTTTTAAAAAGGTTTGAAAAGCATTCTTCAAGAACACTTCTTCTGCTCACTTCATACTTAAATGCCAGTTTCCATGGAACTTGGTCTTTACCCTTGTGCTTCTTATTTTTGCCAATTATTCTAAACTTGGGAGTTTGTACATTCCCTGTGGAACCATTTCAAAACATAAACACTGAAGAGTACCTCCGCCTTCCTGTAGCTCCCCCCACCTCAATTATGATAGGCTCCAGGACAGAAAAATGGTGACCACACACATTTTGCAGATGATCCCCCAGATCACTCAGATACAAACCAGACTCCCTCGGTAAGTTAATCAAAACCCAGGGGTGCTTCAACTGATGGCATCCTAGGTAACTTCCTAGGTAACTATTGATCCAATTATATTGATGCATAACAAGTTTATGTCCAAACTTAATGGCTTAAAACAACAACAATATTTATTTTTCTCCTGCATCTATAAATTTAGCACAGCTCACTGGGAATAGCTTGTCTCTTCTTCATTGGTAGGTGGCTTGAAGGCTGGGAACTGAAATCATCTGGCAGCCACTTATGCTCATGTTTAGTACCTGGGCTAGAAGACTGAAAAAGCTGAGTGCAGCAACATCTGGGGCTTCTCATGTGTCTGCACCTGTGGTCTCTAAGATATGGTCTTTCCATGTAGTCTCTCCAACATGGCAGCTTCTGAGTGGCCAGACTTCTCACATGGTGACTCAGGGTTCCAAAGAGACATGTTCTGAAAGAGAAAGTCAGGTAGAAGCTGCATCATCTTTTATGACCTAGCCTTGGAAGTCATGTTGGTGTCATTTCTGTTGCATTCTATTGTTTGAAACAGTTAGAGAGCACCTCCCAGTTTCAAGGGGTGAGAACACAGACACTCACTTCTTGATGGAATGCTCTCAACATCACATTGTAAGAAAAGTCTGTGGAATGGGATCTATACGGTTTCGAATGTCTTTGAAAAATACAATCTTCCATAGCTGTTTCAAACTCTTTTCATTCCTCAGACTTCCAATGATTCCAACTCTATCTTTGCTCTCAGTTCATGACCTTGTTTCTAATCTTACCAGAGAAGCAATCATCCTATGTCTCTGCACAATTTTTCTTTCTTCCCTCCAGAAAGAGTGGAGGGATGACCTCTCCATGCTCTCAGTTAAGGCCATTGCCTATGATATGGTTTGGCTGTGTCCCCACCCAAATCTCATCTTGAGTTGTAGCTCCCATAATTCCCATGTGGTGTGGGAGGGACCTAGTGGCAGATAATTGAATCATGGGGATGGTTTCCCCCATATTGTTCTCATGGTGGTGAATAAGTCTCACAAGATCAGATTGTTTTATAAGAGGAAAGTCCTTTCACTTGTTTCTCATTCTATCTTGCCTGCCACCATGTAAGACACGCCTTTCACCTTCTGCCGTGATTGTGAGGCCTCTCTAGCCATGTGGAACTGTGAGTCCCTTAAATCTCTTTTTATTTATAAATTACCCAGTCTTGGGTCATTTAGTCATTCCACTAAAACCATTCTCTTGAAGGCCATCAGTGACTATTTGTTGGAATATTTAGTGATTGCTTCTTAGTCATTGTTTTTGACCCATCAACAGCATTTTAGATTCCAAATTGTTTTTACTTGTTTGAGCTGCTTTTCTTCACCTGGGTGCTGGACAACAAACTTTCTTAGCTTTTCCTTTGACTTTTCTGGCAGCCCCCTTTTTTTTTCAGTCATTTTCCTATTTCCTTCTCTTCTTCCCGACCTCTGAATGTTGGGATGCCCCAGGTCAGTCTTTGGATGCTGAGGTGGTTTTTACTGTGTCATTTAATCTGGGGACTGAGTTTCTCAGAGTCCTCTTTTCTGTATGATTCCAGGCCAGAGTTGGCCAAAAGAGGAACTTGTGTGATATTTGGAAGTTAGAAATAAAGCAGTAGCCATTCCTCTAGAGGTCATCATAGTCAGATGTAGTTGGTCAGACAGGCACACAGGTGCCAAGCAGTTTCTAGTATGTCCTTTCTCTCCCTTCTCCAAGTCCATCTCTTCTCCTCAACTGCTAGTCCTACTGCCAAGAGTGGCCCAGGCCCACCACCAGACACTTGACGGTGGACCACAGAAGCATTGGATATACCGAGGCTAAAGCTTCCCATAGACTTATCCATGAGTCCCCACTTCACAGGGGTTGGGCATGTCTGGCTCAGATTGACTGACTCCTTTCCTGATCATCCAGCGCCACTTCTGTACCTTTCCATCCCTAGCTCCAACCACAATTGTGAGGTCTTATTCCCACAATTGTGAGGTCTTATTCCTATAATAAATTCCTTATCCCATAACACCCATAGTAATTCTGCTTTCCTAACTAAAGCCTTACTGATATAGCTATTGGTGTCAAATGCAGTTCTCGGGAAATTTAATCTTAAGAATGGGAATCTGGAATTGGTTTCCAGATTTAAAGGCATATAAGACCCACGGCCGATGATAAATTGGACACTGGTGACCCATAGCATATAATGACAAAACTTTATTTAAATGACCACCTGTAGCCACTGCAATCAAGCTCAAAGCAAGGCATTCAGTACCACATGGCTGCTGCCATATAAGATTTTAGAGCAAATAAAAATTATGAAGAACTTGGTTGCTTCCAAGTATACTGGACAGCTTGAATAAAGAAAAAAATGAGCTCAATGCTCAAGAGTCAATCAAGGTCCATGTGATGAGCCAGAAAACTTCTCTAACTTCCCTGAAAGAAACCCTGCAGATGCAGGGCTAAGATTCTGAAATCCAAATTGGTCTAATTTTGAAGATTGCTGAATTATAGGGCAAAAAGAATTTACACCTGTGAATGTATAAAAAAATATTAAATTGTACATTTTAGATGGATGATGTGTGTAACTTGTATCTTTAAAAGGTATTATTAAAATTTTCACAAGCTTGAAGGGTCTTATATGAAAGTCAGAGCATTGATTGGGACAAAGAGGGATCCTGAAAATTGGGATGGGGACATATGGGCAGTTTCTGATGAAATTCAGGACCTCAGTTTCCAAATTCTGCCAAGCCTTCTTTGTCAATAAAAGCAGTCCTTCCTTTTCAGTCTGAGGAAGTTAGTCTTGCCTGTCTTCAGGACCCATAATAATCTCTTCTGAATGGAGTGACTTGCAGGGGACTGCTGATGTCCACTAGGACCTACCTTCATCATAGACCCTGTTCCTTTCTCATTCTAATCACTGATGTAGATGGGACATCCAGTAATGTCTCATCCAATCACGTGGTTTTAAGTGCCATTTCTATGCTGAAGATGAAATTTATAGCTTCAGCTTAGACCTCTCTCCTGAACTTCAGACTTCTTTCCTTAAGTCTCTCCTGAACTTCAATTTCTTTCCTTAAGTCTCCACTCAATACCTAATAGACATCTCAAAACTGGCATGTCAAAAATGAGTTCTTTTTATTCTTGCTCCTCCTATAGTCTTCCCTATATCAACCAAAGGCAACTCCATGGCTAACATTCTTGGTGTCTTCTCCTTCTCTCACATCTTCATTTAAATCTTTATCCCATCGAGCTGTAGCTTCACAATATATCCAGAACTTAGCATTTCTCCCAGTCACCACTGCCATCATCCTAGTCTCCATCATCTGTCACCTGTGTTGTTAGAATGGCCTCTGAGTTGTCCCCTTTTCAGTCTGTGTCCAACACAGTAGCCAGAGGGATTTTGTTAACATGCAAGTCGGATCACATTACTACTTTGCTCAAAACTTTGCAATGGCTTCCTGGTTTTCTTAGATTGAAAGCTGGAGTCTTTACAATGGCTTGCAGGACTGTGGGTGGCCTGTACCCCCCATGCTCCTCCCCACACCTCTGACCTCACCTCTTCCTACTTTTTCCCTGCATTGCTCCACCCAGCCACACTGGCTGTTCCAGGGGTTCACTTCATCACAGGGCCTCTGCTCAGAATGCCTGTCCCCCAAAAGAGCCACATACCTCACTTCTCAGTCACTTTCTCAGTAAGGCCTTCTCTGGGCATCCACTTTACAGTTTAAACTCTTTCCATTCCTGATGTTCCTATTGCCTTTTTTGCCTTATCCTTATTACTTATCATTTTCCTGCATATTGTACATAGGTAAGGGTTTTTGCTTTTTTTCTTATTCTCTCCACTGTTGTATCCCCAGTACCTGAAACTGTGCCTGGCACATAGTAGGATCTCATAGAAATGACTGAACGAAAGAATGAAAGCATGCAAAGCATTTAACATGGTATATAATAAATACTCAAGTGAGCTGTTACTATTTAGCTAATTGTTTTAACCACAAAGTTGGGAGATGTTTTGGGCTTTCCCTTTCTTTCTCTTTTCCATTTCCATATCTAACTACTCAGGAAATTCTGTAGACTCTACCTGAGGTTAACCTCTCATCATTTCTTACCAGGATTACTGGAACAGGTTCCACACTGACTCCTGTCCTTTTCTCCCTCCTTCTTCTTTCTTTTTAAAAAACATTTCTGCTAGAGTTTCAGAATCACAAAGCTGATCATGTCAATCCCCTGTTTAAAATTCCTCAATGGCTCTGCAGACCCGTCAGAATACAGTTTCTAGTCTTCACTTGGTATACAAATCCTCTCCTGACGCAGCCCTCTGACCCCTTCCTGGCCTCTTCTCCTAATTCTTCCTTACACTCTTTGCTCCAACCAGAGCCAACTGAGGTTCCTCAAAGACTACTGCCAAGTTATACGTTGGTGTAAGTTGGTGAGCACACAAACACGAAGCTTTTGCATATGCAGTCCCTGCTGTCTACAGTGACCTTCCTCTTCCTTTCTCTCTTTTTAAAATCTCACTAACCATGCTCATCTTTCACGTCTCATCTCAAGCATGACAGACTCCAGAAATTCTCCCTTGACCTCTCAGTTTGATTTAGAGAGCACTTTTCTCTGCACGTCCCCGTAATAACACTTACAATTCTGTGGTGGAATTGATAGTTTACTATCTGCCTCCCCCATTAGTGAAAACAAACCCGGAGAGTTGTGGGTGGAGGTTTCACACTGTACTTTGCACCTCTGTGCCGAGCACAGAAATGCAGGGGTCGGAAATGTTTGCTGAATTAGTGATGGTTGTGTGGTTAAGACTGCCAGCTTCTTGTGGTTGCCTTGTTGAGAGGAAGAGAGGCAGGCTGGAAGCTGGGAGGCAAGGCATTCATGCAAGGGACATTTAGAGTTGGACTTCTCTGGGGGTGAGTGAGTAACCATTTCAGCTAGCATAGGGAAGGGCCAGGCACTGAAACAACAGTGATAAGGTAAGCATGCTGCACTTTATACTCTTGATTTGAAAAAAGTTTCTGGTATCTTCTTTGTGCGTTGCCTGTTTATTGTCCTTTAACATTTAACATAGTCTAATGGAAAATCCAAATCTGCCTTAGCTGTTCTAAAATAATCCGACAGAAACAGTTTGGGTTCATGATTGAATCAGAGTATTAAAGGGGTAGCCACGTCCCTCCACGTCTCTCCTGGTGATGGTAGCAAACAGAAAAGGATGTCTAGCGCTCATCACTTTGGAGAGGGTAAGACTTCCCTCTATGCCTTCACCAAAGGAAAGGTAAGACTTACAGTGTGCCGTTCTCCTCTCCCACAGATTGTCTTTCCTGAGTGGACACCTCAAAGCTTCTGTGCTTTCTTTTGTCAGAGAGGCTTTGCCCATTCACAGATGCTTACTAAATGTTTGGAAGAAGAGGGTTTCTGATTGGTTCCAGACATGAAGAGGCATTCTGATTGGTGGGTGCGGAGGTAGGTAGAGTGGGTGAGGGCAGGAGACTGGAGATGGAAAGGTGACGGAAAGGCCCAGAAAACTCCTGCTGAGAGCAGAACACAAAGGTACAACCGAAGGTGAGCATATAAACACATTACTCAGCTGTGAGGATTTCATTCTTTTGAAGGAAGTTGTCATGGGAAAAGGGCAAATATTTAAGCAGCAGTTGGAGTGTTGGCAATTACGTCTCCCACAGATGAATATGAGATGGCAAAGGGTGACAGAGGACAATTTGGCTTAGAATAGAGTGTTAAGACTATGGTAATGGAAAGCAATCTGTTCAAGGAGAGGTCTTGGAGGGCTTGAAAAATAAGAATAACACCAAGCAAGTGAAATGGATAAATAATGGAGAGATGCAATAACAGCTACCTTATACAGTCGCTGAGAAAACATCAACATTAATAAATCCTGAAAGACACACACAGCGTGCTGCAGACAAAGGAGGGGACTCTATGACAGCAGGTGACGTGAGTGGGAAAGTGGTACAAGTAACAAAAACTAACATTTGACAGAAAAAACCCAATAGGTACTAGTCTGCCGTTTGTTTTATGTGGCTATAGAGCCTGTCTATGTAGTTTCCTTACTTTAAAAATGTCAGCCATTCTTATAAATATTCATCATTATGTAGCTAGGAGAGAGTGATTTTAAACTCATAAAATTCTAGTGCTGGGGTTTAGAGGTCAGCTCTTCCAACTGCCATCCTTTACAGATGAGGGCTCTGAGGTTCACGGAGAGGATGTGATTTGTGCAGGATCACACTCGTAGGCAAAGTACTTGACTTCCTTCTAGTGTTTTTTCCAGGACGTGAGGAGTTTCCAGCTGTTGAAAGTAAGAAGATGCCGCTTTTCATGTCAAATTTTGAACACCCTCATGTGCGTGTTAAGCATCCTGCATTGTATTCATCACAACAGCCACACAGACATTTGAAAATGCGGGTATATCTATGAGTGACAGGATGGTTTCAGCCTCCAGGCAGCCTGGTGCCAAAATAGACCATGACCCTGGCAGCTCCCAGGTTGGAACAGGGCCCTGCAGCAGGAGGCGTTGGCTCTTTTTAAACTAAGAATGGAAATGAATAATTCCATTCTCTTAAGAACAAAGGAGGGATCAAAGAAAATCATGTGCCTTCATTTGGAAAGATTGAATAGGACTCCGGGTGATTTCAGACTACAGAAGAAGAGGGCCCTATTCTTTGGTCTTGTCAGGACCCTTGAGAGGGGCTTTGTCAGCCAGAGGATTGAAAATAAAGCTCAGTGGAGGGGCAAAGACTGCTTTTCCACCTACATAGTTGGAAGGAAATTCACTTGAAAGTGGGGCGGGGGAGACTCAAAGTGTGTCACAGCTCAGTCCAGGGAATCAGAGAAGGGTTGGAGACAGGGATTGGAAGGGGTGTGGTGAGGCTGTAGTGGTCCCTGATCAGGAGACCGCTGAGCCTAGGGAGTTTGTAGGTCACCCAGGTGGGGACATTCAGAGTAAGCTACCACTTATTGAGCACCTACTGTAGTCACTCACTGTGCTGGTCACTCTGCTAGATGCGTCACATGTACCTTTTCCTTTAATCTTGGTAATAGCTCTTCAAGGTAGAGGCTCTTATTATCCCCATGTACAGTTGAGGAAAGAAAAGCTTAGAGAGACTTTGAAAGCTGTCTAAAGATCTCAGGCCTGGAACTGGAACCCAGGCAGATTCTAAAGCACTTGTTCCCAGCCACAACCAGAGTAGAGCAGGCTGTTGTGTGGCTCAATTGAGAAAAATCCATGCAAAACGCTTAACATTGTGTCTAGGCACATAAAAGAGGTTCACTACATGGTGACGCTGATTATCCATATTTTCACATCATTACTTTGGAAGCACAAATCATGTAAGAGGTGAAAAACGCTAAAGAGTTGTAAGAAAATTAGAGTGTGAAATCTCCTAGTACGGGATTTAATTTAAAAAAGAAAAGGATTTGTGTCACTGGTTTAGGGATGGAAACCTCCTCCTACTTCACTATGGTGACTGTGAGCCCAGAGTGTGACCAGGGTGCAGAGTTTCAGTGTGGACATTGATACCTGCCAGGGTGATCAGGTTGCTTCCACCAGGACGACAATAATCGTCAGCAATGCACGGGGCAGTGTAGGGTGGAAGACACGCAGAACGGGTGGGCCAGGTGGAGGAGGGTGCAAGTTAGGGGAGGGAAGGCCCTGGGATTTGATAATAATCTGAGACAAGATTATTTCATCACCATTTACTCTGATTTCTTATTAGCCATCTCCTTGTGTGCAGGGTGTGAAGGGGACATCTGCCAGCGAATGACATCGTAATGGAAAAGAAAGATGTGGCCAGAGTCCAGAAAAGTCGGGCTTTAGTGATAGAAAGAGTTTGAATACATGCTAAATTTAGGTAATCCGCTTACTAAATCAGGACTGGCTCTTTGAAATGTTATTCAAAATCCCTGTTTTAAAAAACATGGGGCACTTCAAAAGTAGTTCTGCCATGGTATGTAAAAAAAGAGGTCATGGTTTTACAGCTTAAAATTTCAAACATTGTAAGTTTCAATTCAGAGAATTAAGGTAGTATATATGCAGCAAAAATGAGTTTTCTTAACATTTCAAGTAGATACTTAGAAACCTCCCACCCAATTGAGTTCATTCATTCTCTGGAGGGGGCAGGGAAGTTATTTTGCAAAGGACAATTTAATCCATGAAACTGACTGTTACAGTCTCCATTAGTAGATAAGATTTTCTACTTAATTTGACTACATGATTGAATATGTTTTGTGGCATTTGGCAAACTTTCCTGCAGAAGTTTTCATTTTTTTCCTTTTGTTAACTGAAAACTAGGAGGTAAATGTCCTAGTTTTTCATGAAAGAAAATGCGTTGTTTGCAGTAATTGGTTAATTTGAGGAGGCTCAGATGGTATGTTCTGCTGAAAACTCTCAAAACTGAGACTGATCCATCCTGAAAAGCCTGTTGAGATGGGAAACCTCAACGTTTTGAAGGCTTCTTTGGTGCACTGTTTAGAGTTTATGGTGAGAGGGAGGAAATACATTAACACATCGGTGTTCTCAGGTGATATCAACACCAGCTGTCTAGAGAATGATGAGGTTCAGTGCCATATGAAGAGACCAGTCCTCTGATGACAGGACTCCCAAGCAGAAATGTATCATACTAGGGACAAATGGGTGTGAGTGACATAAATGGTCTGGGACAGGTGCTCCATGATAAATAGGGCCATTGCAAAGCCTGACCAGGATGGGAGACTCATGAGGACAGAAAATGTGTCTCATCCTCACATATGGTTACCAGAGAGGGGAAGCTGGCCTGAGGAGTTTGCTGTAGAAAAGAATGTATGTATTTCTCTCCTAGGCCAAGATTCTCAAACTTTGTCAGTCTGGGGTCTACTTTGCAGAACAATGGATTCTCCCATGACCTCACCCTGAGGGCTATTGTAGACATCAAGGCGGCCTCTGTGTTGCCTGGGAGGCAGTGCCCCATACAACAAGCCCCATCCCTACAAGCAGCTCTCGCAAGAAACTCCTGTCCTCTTGAAGAATCACTGGGGATCACCAGTGCAATTAATTTTATATGTTAACTTGATTGAGCCATGGTGTACCTAGACATTTGGACAAACATGATTCTGGGTATTTCTATGAAATTGCTTTTGCATGAGATTAACATTTAAATGGTAGATGAGTAAAGCAGTTTGCGCCCCCCTCCCCCGACTCCGCCAATGTGAGTGGGCCTCATCCAGTCAGCTGAAGGCCTAAATACAAGAACAAAAAGGGTGATCCTCTTCCCCTAAAAATAAGAGAAAATGCTTCTTGCCTGACTGCCTTTGAATGGAGACATTGGCTTTTTCCTGCCTTTGGACTAAAACAGAAATGCTGGCTATTCCTGGGTCTTGAGCCTCTTGTCTTTAGACTGGAACAACAACCAACAGTTTTCCTGGGTTTCCAGGTTGCTGATTCACCCTGCAGATCTTAGGAATTGCTAGCCTCCTTAACCATGCAAACCGATTTTTTATAATCCATATCTTTCTGTGTAGTACGTACAGGTGCGTTACCGGTTCTGTTTCTCTGGAGAACCCTGACTCATGTACCATCCAGCATCCAATTCCTTGCTCTGGTTTGGGGAGTTTCTCAGTGTGTAGCTTCCTGGGGGAAGACAATGTCTCATTTCCTCCTATAGAAACCCAAGGGTCAGGTGATCTTTCTTCCCACACCCTGGCTGCGGGGTGCAGGCACATGACCTGCGCTGGCCCAGTCAGATGCCCCTGCCTGGAACTTTGAATCTGGAAGGGGTGAACCAAGAGGAAGAGGAAAGTAGAGTTCACTTCAGGAGCAGCAGAGAGTGACTGCTAAAGGATGGTTGTCTTGGCTTTCTGGACGTGCTTAAAGTCTTGTCATTTTTCTGTGCCCGGTTCTCCCAACAGCAGTGGATTCTGAAAGTTGCCTTTACAATAAATGCCCCTTTCTTATGGTGATTGCAGGTTAGTCTCATGCTTGCAGCCAATAATCTTGACTTGTGCAGAGATGAGACCTGTCTTTCAGGTTGGACCCTGGAACCAGGAAAGCTCTTATTTCTGTCTGTATCATGTGTAGAATTATAGGCAGATGCCATAGACTGTAATTGAACCAGTGAGTCATGGGAGGGGTGCTCATCACCAAAGCCAAAGGTAATAAGAATATCAACAACAGCAACCAAGAGCCTTTCCTATGTGCCAGTGGTTTGCTGTGAGTTTATCTTGCATTATTCCGTCTGATTGTCATGACCTTCTGTGGTTGGTAGCCCCATTTTGACTATCTGAGTCTAGAGTCTGTGCCTACAAAGATGTAACCAGGTGGCAGGTGCAGAGAAACTGCTGAGTCCAGTTTGGAAAGATTAGAGGAGCATACAGAGGGAGGAGGTAGAGAATCAGGAAAGAAGGAAAAGGGCCAGGTGTGCTGATAAGGGCCATCTAAGAGTCTGCTCTGGTGTTTCTTGACCACTGCATTCAGGTAACAGAATACACTCTCACTAGTTTAAACAGAAAGGGATTTCTTGCAAGGTATGATTTAGTTTGGAATTTCCAGAAACAGCTCCAATCTTGCTTGGATGCTACAAATTCAGGAAGTACGTACGCATCCAGGGAAAAAGCCCAAGCAAAATTCCAGAATGGTCTAGAGAATGCCCACTGCTGCCATGACTGACCATCCAGCACTGAAGATGCTAGGAATAGAACCATCATCCCCACTGCTCCAGAAAAGCCAGAGGCTTCTACTATAGCACTTGCTGAAAGATCCAACCTCCCTGCACATGAACACTGACAACATTGCTCACCTTTGTCCTTCAAGTCTCATGTGGGTGTCTTTGTGTGGTGGACCTGTGTCACATATGGAGCACTAACTGCAAAGAACCTGGGAATGTAACTTTTAGATTTTTAGCCTCTTTAGTTAAGAAAGGCTGTTTAGAAGCAGGTTGAAGTGGATGTTGAATGTCTGACTCAATGGCATTATCATCTGTTGACCCTATTACCCTCACATCCATATAAGGTGGAAAATGTGGGTGGGGTCCCTATATTCCAAATTGATATCACACAACTTCACATCTGGAAGGGGTCTAAGAAATCACCTAGTTCAGAAGTTTTCAAACTCTGGTTTGCAGGTCGTGGAAGTTCCGTGAGGGGAATTATTGACTGCTACAGTCATCAAGGAGAAAGGTGGGGGAGAAGGGCAAACACACAAGGTTTCGTAACAGCTCAGCTTTAATGAATTTTAGGTTACATTCTTGAAAAATAGTTGCAAACCACTGGCTAATCTAAGCTCTTCATTTTTACTGATGTGAAAACAGGGGCTGAGAGATGCAAATACCTTACCCAAGATCACAGAACTAATGAATGGCAAGGCTGAGACCAAAATAGGGTCTCCTGGCCCTAGACTGGTGCTCCTTCCTCAACTGCACTGTGGTATCTGAAGATGTGTTCATTTGAAATTGCCCAGGATGCAGGATTTTCTGGGTCCAGCACAGGCAGTGACAACCACCTGCTTTCAGCATAAACACCAATGCCCCAGAGAAGTCTGCCTTGACCCAGGTCAAGCCAGGTCTTAGTGTCATATGCTCTCTTGGAGCCTACACTTTCCCTTGAAGCATTCAACACAATTGTAATGAAGAATTTAATTTTTATATTGCTTCATGTCTGTCTTTCTTGCTAGAATGTAGCTCCATGGAGCAAGGACTATGTTGGTCTTGTTCAATGCTATATCCTCAGAATGTGGCAGTTTCCAAACACCAAAAGGGAGTGGAAGTCAGGGCAGTTAGGTCTAAGTCCTGCCTCCAGCTTCGCCGAGGGGAGAGAGCAGTGACATAGAGTAAATGAGAACTGGGCACTGAGTTCACAGTTCTGAACCAGGGCTCTATTTCCTCGCCTGTTAAATGAGGACAATAATTTACTTCTCATATCGCTGTTGTGAGGAAGAAAGGAGAAGATGACTAAAAGTTGGACTTGAACTTGGACACAAATTTCCCATGGCCAGTCAAACTATTGGAGAAATTGTAATCTCTGCCTGGGTGTTCTGAAGCCAATAGAAAGAGAGCCAAGAGTGTGAGAACTGAGGCTGTTCCTGAGATCCTTGGACCTTAGCTCCTTGTGTTTATAGGACCTTCATTTCTATACTCTGGCTGAAAAATATAAATGTAAATTGTAGGAAAAAATAAAAAATATAGACAATCACAAAGAAGAAAATTCAAAACCACCTCATGACCCAATGTCAATATTTTGGTATGCGGCATCTAAGACTTTTTTATATTTAAATTTATATGTCATCCTTTATGTGGCTTATAACCTGCATATTTTCATTAACATTTTATGCACATTTTCATTTCTTAAATGTTATTATAGAATATGATTTTGCTACATTTTCTTTTCATTTTGATCTGCGATCTTTTCCCTTTTCTAATGGAAACATTGAGTGCTATGAATTTTCCTCAGCCGTGGTTTAGCCGCATCCCACAAATTTTGATATGTTGTATTTTCACTTTTATTCAGTTCTATGCATTTTAATTTCCTTTTCTGAGATCTTTTAATTTTGATGTCTAGTTTTAGAAATTGTAAGTTTAGTTTATTCATGTGGCAAAATAATTCAAATAGTATAAAAGGGTGTTCAATAAAAAGAAAGTCTTTCTCTGACCCAATACCCCCATTCTTTTCACCAAGATAACTTTAGTGAATGGTAATTTTGTGTACGTGACAGAAATCTTCCAGTTATATGCATGTATGTGGTGTGTGTGTGTGTGTGTGTGTGTGTGTGTATCTGCGTGTGTTGATGTGTCTGGTGTTTTATCTTTTTACTGGACAAACAGGAGCATACAAAACTCAGTTGTTCATTTTAGATATGTGGAAGATTTATTACAAAAATGGTCTTTTTATCCTCCTTCCTGTGTTCATATTTCTTGAAACATCATTTTGAAGCTCTTTTCAACAGGAGAGAGAGAATATTCCCCTGTCCCTTGAATCTGGGTTTGCTTTGGCCATCAGAATGCAGCAGAAGTGATGGTGTGCCAGTTTGGATTCTGAGCATCAAGAAGTTTTAGAAGCATGCTTCTACTCTCTTTTGGAATTCTACTACTGCCAAGTGAATAAGCCTACCGTAGTTTGCTAGGATATGAAAGCCTATATGGAAGCCAATTGTCACAGCCAAGAAAATTCTAAACTAGCCTACAGATGACCACCAAACATGTAAGAAAACCTACCCAAGATCAACCCACAGCTGCGTACAGAGTCAGAAGGAAGGTCTCTAAAGCAATAAAAAATGTTTATTGCTGTAAGCCACTGATTTTTAGAGCAGTGTGTTATACAGTAATGGCTAACTGATACATTTTCATATTAGCATGTATAAAATACTTAGAACAATGCCTAGATCATAGAAAGCTTTCAAAAATACTAGCTATAATTATTATGACATTCAAAGCATTCCATTGTATGGTTAACCACAGTTTATTCAACTTAGCTTTATTTGTTGAACATTTATATTGTTTTCATTTTTTCCTACTATAAAGAATGCTGCAGTTATTCCAGTATATACATTCTTGTCTGTCAATGGGAAAAATTCTTAAGAATGTAATTGCTAGGCCAAAGTAAACATACATTTTAAACAAGGATGGATAATATCAACTCACTTCGCAAAGCAGTTATTCCATTTATTTCCAACAATATTGTGTGGAATGATGTCTCTCTTCACCATCACCAGCTCCAAGATGATTTTAATGGCTGCATAATGGTCTATCATAATAGGTGCCATAGTTTATTTCACCAGTCATCATCATCAAACACTTTCTTTTTTTCCCCCATTATAAACAAGACTGTTATGAACATCCATGTAGATAAATCTTTTCACACATTCATGATTATTTCCTAAGAGTAAATTCCTAGAAGTAGAATTTCTGAGTCACAAGATTTGCACATTTTGAAGACTTTTGAATATATAATACTAAATCATTCCTCAGAAAAACTATACGAGATTATACTTACATGCAGCATTTTTTAAAAATTTCAAAAATATACAAAAGAACAGAGAATATAACAATGGCATTCCACTTGCAGCCATCATTTGGCTTCAATAATGATCAACGTATGGTCAACTTGTTTCATCTACAACTCTCCCCTCTGGCTAGATTATTTTGAATAAGATTTAAAGAGGGCATTTTAATATACTTTCATTTGAACAGCCAAGCGTTCAGAAGACAAATGAGAGGCTCCCTTTGAGGGGGCCATGGTGAGAATCTCTTGGAATCTCATGCGATCCCACTCCAAGCTCCTACGCCAGGAGAAGGCCTCGCTGAGGTGCCCAGAGCCCCTTGGGTAGCTCTGGTGCTTTTTGTTCATTTCTTGCCTCATTGGAGCCAATGATTCTTCAGGAAAAGATTAATCCATCCCACTTCTGAGGGTTTTCAGGGCTTTTTCTGAGTCTCTGCATTCCCCAGCTGTGTGTCATTCATCTAAATAGAGCAGAGGTAGATAATGTAATCTATCCATGGCTCATGTAAGTGCAAATACTGTGATTTGTGTTTACAATGATTGCTGCTGGGCAGGAGGCACTTCTTTGGCTTCTGCTGAAATTTTCCAGGCTGATTAAATTTTGTCATACTAGTTGGTTACATTGCACAAACAACAAGTCCGCGCAAACTTAGAACAGAAATACAAGTAATTTCCTTTAATGAGAACGTACAGAAATAGTTCAGTCTCCTTCTAGCTCCTCAGGGCATATTACTAGAACTGTACCAGGAAGCAGACTGCACTACAGCTGAGGTGATGTACTTAGGGGCCAGAAAGAGGTAACTTGAAGACCTGAGGCAATTTGCAGATAAAGAGCAGGAAGGGGTCTGTCTTCTAGACCAGATTAGTAAGTGGAGGGATGAGTACTCAAAGTTGATTTCAAAATGTCAGATTCAAAGCACCCTCGAGTTCACTGCAGTTATTCCCAAGACACTGTATTAGTTCCAGAGGTCACCTAGCCTTGCTTTAAATAAGCCACATCATGACGCTTGTGTCATCAGAGTGCAAAGGAAAGGCCACAGGCTTTGAGACTAACAGGACTGGGTTTCAATCACAGCTCCATCATCTACAAGCTGAGCAACTTGGGGCGAGTTGCTAGTTCATTTGTTCACTCATTCACTCACTCAACAAAAATGTTTTGAGCACCTGCTGTGTGCCAGCTCTTGTGCCAGATACTAAGGACTCAATGGTAAGCAAGATGTTGTTTCTGTCCTTAAGGAGTTGACAGTCCAGTGGGGGATAATGTGATGCTGTGAAAACGATAGGAGCAGAGTGATGAGGGACACATAAGAAAGAGGTATCTCAGCTGAAATCAGAGTCAGCAGGAGTCAGCCAACCACGATGAGGGATAAAGAAATAAAAAGCACACTCTGGGCTTAAAGTCCTTAAGTGCACGGAGCACAGTGCACCAGGACTGAAGTGTCAGGGTGACTCATTCATGAGGGAGTGGAGCCAGAGCATGAGGGGACATCCATGGCAGATCCAGGACAACTCAGGGAGCTGTAAAGTTTTGAGTCGGGCAGCAACAGGATCAGGTGCTGAGAATTCTGGCTGCAATCCAGAGTGGATGGGAGGAAGCAGTTGTGGCATTGAGGTGGTCTGAGCCAGCGCAGTGGCAGGGAGGAGGTGAGCTGTGGATGGAGCCAAGTGCCGTTTCACGGGGAAATGACTGGATGTGGTGACCGTGAGATATGGTAGGTGAAGGAAGAAGGATCCAGGACTGTCATGGGGGTGGGGAAGATAGCTCATTAGAGCTGAGCTTGAGGCTGAAGAGGTTCTGTGGGCAATTGTGCAAACATGTTGGGGACTCAGAAGGATGACAGTGTTTGATTGTGAGTCACTGACACATGCAGGGTCACTGAAGCCACATGAGTAGAGGTGACCACTAGGGAGAGCACCTAGTCAGCAAAGAGATTTCTTTATCAGTGAAGCGGCTAAGGTCAGAGATTCAAGGAATACGTGAGCTATGACATGTGAAGTGCCCAGGAGTGCGCAGGCCTGTGGCCGGGCAGCACTCAATGGCAGGGCCCTTCTCTTCAGCTCCCTGTGGTGCAATGGGGCAGCCCTGTCCCACACCCAGTCCCATTTTCAGACTCTTGCCTGATCTCACGGTTCTTGTCTGCCTCTCTTTGATGTAATAATGTGAAAGGAGCCTCTGCTTACCAGGCCTCTGATTTAATAAAACATAACCAGAGTGACTCCATCTTAAAGTGAGTAACCAGGCACACACACAGCACCTATAAGGTTAATACTTACCATCTGAAAATAGCCACATTCTAAGCTGGCCACCAGCTTAGAATAAGTACAGAATATTTGCAGCCGTACAGAAGATCTCTCACCAAGCCTGCAGAACATTCCGATGTCCTGAGCGCAGTCCACTGACTTAAAGATAAAGTTAATGAGCAGGCTTAGGTTGAAAGATGAGTGGTCACTGATAGCACCATTGACAGCACCAATAGCCCCTAACTTTAGTTAGCACAAATGCACATTTCAAGCTTAATTATACGTCTTTATAGTTTCTTAAAAGTAGTAACACTAACAAGGGAAGGTGTGGTTCCTCTTCCTGCTTCTGAGGACTCTACTCTGTAATGGAGTAGTTTCCAATAAACTTGCTTCTTTCATTGTGCTCTGTGACTCGCCCTGAGTTCTCTTCTGCACAAGATCAAAGAATGCTCTCTTGGGGTCTGGACTGGGACCCCTTTTTATAGCAACAATACCACCTGTGAAAATCCAAGCTTGTTCTCCCTCTTTACCTATGTCCCAGAAAATGAAAATGGACTGCTTAAAATGCAAGCCCTGACCCAAATCCCGTAGTGTTTAGAAATAAATTCCCAACCAAGCAGGACTCCACTCAGAGACGGTGGCTGCCTGCCGCTCCAGGGATGAATCTTAAAGCCACGGTTTGCTTCATGATACATAGGAGAGAAATCTGGTCAGGAAACTCCAGAAAATCATTTCTCAGCCATCTGTCTTCCCTTGAATGGCAGCCAAAGATGGCTCCCCAAGTCGTGTGCAGCAGCTCGGTTGGAAAGGAGCCGGGGCTGGGGTGTCAGGGCAGGGTGCTAGCGCTCTGTGTTTGATGAAGGCACCGGCTGGCAGGTTACCCCCCAGATCAGCAGTACCAGATTATCCAAGGATAGGAAAAGTCATTTCTGAAGCCTTCCCAGATATCCTATTATTGAAATTAACTTTTCATCTGATAAGACATAGCTGTGTTGAATCGACAGCCAAGCCCTGACTCCAGGTAATGGCAGGCTCTACTGATGCTATTTTTCAACTCAGTACTAGTTTGAGAGAAAATGTGAACGGATACCTAGAATAGACTCTTCCAGGGCTGCAGGAGTTGCAGAGACATTCTCTTATGCCCAGTTGCCCTGAGAGTCTCAAAGCAGGAGTTGACTGCTCTTCCTTAAAGTCTGTTGAAAGTGGGCTGACCCAGAGAAAAGCCTGAATCAATAAACTGTGCTTTCAAGCAGGTAAAAGAAAAGAACAAACAGGTGATGCTCTCCAGAAGGACAGACAAAACGTTTGTATTATAAATAAATACTTTCTTATAGAGAAGAAAGCTCTGTGGCTTCGTACTTTCCACTTTCCCCTCCTCGCCATCCAGACTGCAGCGTTGCTGGCTCTGTGCTCTTCTTGGTATTCACCTGCCACTGATTTAGAGCCACAGGGAGAAGGCAGATGTCCTTGGTTTATCTAACTGGACCGTTTTTCATTTATGTGCATCAGGGGCAACTTTGGCTGAACTGCAACCCAGTTATTGCAAGTGTTCTCGTCCCCTCCCTCTGTCTCTATTTATATGCACGACACCTAGACTTTGCAATTGGGAGAGGAAGAAAGCAGGAGTTTCATGGATCTCTTCTCCACTGTCTCTCCTTGGCTTGGGTTTTATCTCTAGAGGGATAAGGGTCTGAATTGGGTGGAATTATTTTCACAGGAGATTTGGTGAGATTCTGGGCACAAGCTGGGATGATTTAGGGCCCAGGTGACAAAGTGCAGCCTGGGAGTAGGGAAAGGCCATTGTCCTCCCTCTGCATAGAACTCGGGATTGATCACCTTTGAAGGCGTTTTCAAGCAGCTTAACGGTGAGTGAAAGACAGAGGAAGAGACACCTCAGGGCAGCTCCCTGTGGTTGGTACTGCCGGAAGCCTGGCCTGTGCCCAGCGTGAAGCTTTCCTGGGGCAGTTCCCAGAATTTACTAGGGGTCCCTTGAGGGGCTCAGTTCTGGTTGGGCAAGGGAAGGGCATGCTCAGGGTCATTGCAATTGGGACATCAATAGAATTGTGACCTTTTTATGTTCCCAAATTGGGAGGTCATGGGACCCAGGAGATTTTGTGGGGGGAGTGCTGGCATTACACCTTCTGCCACCTCTCTGGCTCCAACTGAACTTAGCGGCAACTTTGAAGGACCTGCCCTGGAAGGGTAAGAGACATTTCCTCAAGTCACTCAAATGAGAGATTTCTCATCCAAGGACAGGCCACAGCCTGGCTGCTTGTGTGGGAGGTCTCATTGTGTGAGCAGGGGGTCATTGCAGAGAGGCTGGTACTGGGGCTGGAGTCAGTCTGGGGAGGAAGGAAAGAAGGCGGGAAGAAGGGATGGTCTCAGGTGGTAACTTTAGGCTACAGCTGTTGCCACTGACAGTTTCATTTTCTTCATTATACTTTAAGTTCTGAGATACACGTGCAGAATGTGTAGATCTGTTACATAGGAATACATGTGCCACGGTGGTTTGCTGCATTCATCAACCCATCATCTACATTAGGTATTTTTCCTAATGCTGTCCCTCCCCTAGTCCCCCAACCCTCAACAGGCCCTGGGGTGTGATACTTCTCTCCGTGTCCATGTGTTCTCATTGTTCAACTCCCACTTATGAGAGAGAACTTTCGGTGTTTGATTTTCTGTTACTGTGTTAGTTTGCTGAGAAAGATGGTTTCCAGCTTCATCCATGTCCCTGCAAGGGACATGAACTCATCCTAGTTTATGACTGCATAGTATTCCATAGTGTATATTTGCCACATTTTCTACACCCAATCCATCATTTGTGGGCATTTGGGTTGGTTCCAAGTCTTTGCTATTGTGAATAGTGCTGCAATAAACATATATGTGCATGTGTCTTTAAAATAGAATGATTTATAATCCTTTGGGTATGTATCCAGTAATGGGATTGCTGGGTCAAATGGTATTTCTGGTTCTAGATCCTTGAGGAATCATCACACTGTCTTCCACAATGGTTGCACTAATTTACACTCCCACCAACAGTGTAAAAGCATTTCTATTTCTCCACATCCTCTCCAGAATTTGTTGTTTCCTGACTTTTTAATGTTGCTATTCTAACTGGTGTGAGATAGTATCTCATTGTGGTTTTGATTTGCATTTCTCTAACGACCAGTGATGATGAGCTTTTTTTCATATGTTTGTTGGCCGCATAAATGCCTTCTTTTGTGGTTGTTCATATCCTTTGCCCACTTTTTTGATGGAGTTATTCGTTTTTTTCTTGTAAATTTGTTTAAGTTCCTTGTAGATTCTGGATATTAGTCCCTTGTCAGATGGATAGATTAAAAAAATTTTCTCCCATTCTGTAGGTTGCTTGTTCACACTGATGATAGTTTACTTTGCTGTGCAGAAACTCTTTAGTTTAATTAGATCCCATTTGTCAATTTTGGCTTTTGTTGCCATTGCTTTTGGTGTTTTAGTCATGAAGTCTTTGCCCATGCCTATGTCCCAAATGATATTGCCTAGGTTTTCTTCTAGGATTTTATGGTTTTTGGTCATACAGTTAAGTCTTTAATCAATCTTGAGTTAGTTTTTGTGTAAGGTGTAAGGAATGGGTCCAGCTTCAGTTTTCTGCATATGGCTAGCTGGTTTTCTCAACACCATTTATTAAATAGGGAATCCTTTCCCCATTGCTTGTTTTTGTTAGGTTTGTCAAATATCAGATGGTTGTAGATATGTGGCGTTGTTTCTGAAGCCTCTGTTCTGTTCCATTGGTCTATATATCTGTTCTGGTACCAGTACCATACTGTTCTGGTTACATAGGCTTGTATATAGTTTGTGTGTGTGTATATATATATATATTCAAACCTTTGTATACATGGTCTTGTAGTATAGTTTGAAGTCAGGTAGCATGATGCCTCCAGCTTTGTTCTTTTTGCTTAAGACTGTCTTGGCTATACGGGCTAATTTTTGGTTCCATATAAAATTTAAAGTAGTTTTTTCTAATTCTGTGAAGAAAGGCAATGGTAGCTTGATGGGGATAGCATTGAATCTGTAAATTACTTTGGGCAGAATGGCCATTTTCTTCCTATCCATGAGCATGGAACATTTTTCCATTTGTTTGTGTTCTCTCTTATTTCCTTGAGCAGTGGTTTGTAGTTCTCCTTTAAGAGGTCTTTCACAACCCTTGTAAGTTGTATTCCTAGGTATTTTATTCTCTTTGTAGCAATTGTGAATGGGAGTCCACTCATGATTTGGCTGTCTGTCTATTATTGGTGTATAGGAATGCTTGTGATTTTTGCACATTGATTTTTGTATACTGAGACTTTGCTGAAATTGCTTATCAGCTTAAGGAGATTTTGGGTTGAGATGATGGGGCTTTCTAAATACCCAATCATATCATCTGCAAACAGAGACAATTTGACTTCCTCTCTTCCTATTTGAATACCCTTTACTTCTTTTTCTTGCCTGATTGCCCTGGCCAGAATTTCCAATACTATGTTGAATAGGAGTGGTGAGAGACAGCATTCTTGTCTTGTACCAGTTTTCGAAGGGAATGTTTCCAGCTTTTGCCCATTCAGTATGATATAGGCTGTGGGTTTGTCATAAATAGCTCTTATTATTTTGAGATATATTCCATCAAACCTAGTTTATTGAGAGTTTTTAGCGTGAATGGGTGTTGAATTTTATCAAAGGCCTTTTCTGCATCTATTGAGATAATCATGTGGTTTTTGTTATTGGTTCTGTTTATGTGATGATTATGGTTATTGATTTGCATGTATTGAACCAGCCTTGCATCCCTGGGATGAAGCAGACTTGATTGTGGTGGATCAGCTTTTTGATGTGCTGCTGGATTCAGTTGCCAGTATATATATATTTATTTATTCATTTTTAATTTTTTTTATTGCACTTTAGGTTCTGGGATACATATGCAGAGCATGCAAGATTGTTACATAGGTTATGTATGTGCAATGTGGTTTGCTGCCTCCATCCCCTCATCACCGATATCTGGCATTTCTCCCCATGTTATCCCTCCCCAACCTCCCTACCCCCCGCTGTCCCTCCCCTATTCCCCACCAACAGACCCCAGTGTGTGATGCTCCCCTCCCTATGTCCATGTGTTCTCATTGTTCAACACCCACCTATGAGTGAGAACATGTGGTGTTTGATTTTCTGTTCTTGTGCCAGTTTGCTGAGAATGATTGTTTCCAGGTTCATCCATGTCCCTATAAAGGACACAAATGCATCATTTTTTATGGCTGCATAGTATTCCATGGTGTATATGTGCCACATTTTCCCTGTCCAGTTTATCATCAATGGGCATTGGGATTAGTTCCTGGTCTTTGCTATTGTAAACAGTGCCACACTAAAAATACATGTGCCTGTGTCTTTATAATAGAATGATTTATAATCCTTTGGATATATACCCAGTAATGGGATTGCTGGGTCAAATGGAATTTCTGTTTCTAGGTCTTTGAGGAATCACCACACTGTTTCCACAGTGGTTGAACTAATTTACACTCCCACCAACAGTGTAAAAGTGTTCCTATTTCTCCACATCCCCTCCAGCATCTGTTGTCTCCAGCGTTTTTAATGATCACCATTCTAACTGGCATGATGGTATCTCAATGTGGTTTTGATTTGCATTTCTCTAATGACCAGTGATGATGAGCATTTTTTCATATGTTTGTTGGCCTCATAAACGTCTTCTTTTGAAAAGTGTCTGTTCATATCCTTTGCCCACTTTTGAATGGGTTTGTTTGTTTTTTTCTTGTAAATCTGTTTTAGTTCATTGTAGATTCTGGATATTAGTCCTTTGTCAGATGGGTAGATTGCAAATTTTTTTCCCATTTTGTTGGATGCTGGTTGACTCTAATGATTGTTTCTTTTGCTGTACAGAAGCTCCAGAGTTTAATTAGATCCCATTTGTCTATTTTGGCTTTTGTTACCAATGCTTTTGGTGTTTTAGACATGAAGTCCTTGCCTATGCCTATGTCCTGAATGGTTTTGCCTGGGTTTTCTTCTAGGGTTTTTATGGTGTTAGGTCTTATGTTTAAGTCTTTAATTCATCTGGAGTTAATTTTAGTGTAAGG